>CP139507.1:456265000-456484747 GCA_021014915.2 Artemisia tridentata subsp. tridentata
AAAATGGGTTACACGTGTTATGCATGTGTGAGTTAGGGTTGAGTTTCTTGACACGATTAATAAATGAGTCGTGTTTGGGTAGAGGTTATACTAACCCGCCAACACGCGAACCCGAATAGGTCAACACGAACATGATTGAAAAATACACTTAAAACCCAATCCAATCATATATTTTGCATCAAGTATTATATAACACTTGCAAAAATAGATAAGGTCAAAGTTGAACCAATTTGACTCTGAAAAGTCAAATTGAACACTTATTTTGGGACGGATGTAGTATTAGATTTATCCATACCTGAATCACCAATCAAAGCCAACTTATACACGTAACGTTGACGGTCGTCTTTGTTTGCATAATTTTATTTTATTATTATTATTTTTTTTAACATAGTTTTATTATTATTATTATTATTATTATTATTATTATTATTATTATTATTATTATTATTATTATTTTGTTTTTTTTTCTTCTTCTTCTTCTAAAAAAATTAAAAAAATAATTAAAAAAAAAAGGGGTTTTCTTATATTTTTTTCTAAATATCTTTAAAATTTTTACACGTTTTTATAAATATTTTTATACACGTTTTCATACACACATTTTTATACACACATTTTTTATACACACGTTTATATATACATGTTTTTATACACGCTTTTATACACACGTTATTATACATGTTTTTATACACACGTTTTTATACACGTTTTTATACACACGTTTTTATACACACACGTTTTTATACATATTTTTATACACGTTTTTATACACATGTTTTTTATACACATGTTTTTATACACATACTTTTATACACACGTTTTTTTACACACATTTATACGCACATTTATACACACATTTTATACACACATTTAAAAACGTGTATAAAAACATGTATATAAAAACGTGTGTATACACATATTTTTATACACGTTTTTATACACACGTGTGTATATAAACGTGTGTATAAAAACGTGTATAAAAATATGTGTATAAATGTGTGTATAAAAATATGTGTATAAATGTGCGTATAAATGTGTGTATAATAACGTGTGTATAAAAGCATGTGTATAAAAACATGTGTATAAAAAATATGTGTATAAAAACGTGTATAAAAATATGTGTATAAAAAAGTGTGTATAAAAACGTGTATAAAAACATGTGTATAAAAAAACATGTGTATAAAAACGTGTATAAAAATATGTGTATAAATGTGTGTATAATAACGTGTGTATAAAAATGTGTATAAAAACATATATATAAAAACGTGTGTATAAACATGTGTGTATAAAACGTGTATAAAAATAGTGTATAAATTTTAAAGATATTTTAAAAAAAAATTATAAGAAAACCATTTTTTCTTAATTTTTTTAATTTTCTAGAAAAAAAATAAAATAAAATAAAATAAAATAAAAATAAAAACAAATTTTGAGTTAACTATCAACAGTCGTTAGTATAAAGGACTAACGATGCAAATGTTTGTTAAAAACGGTCGTTAGCTAACGGAAAAAATTAACGATAGTTAGTCTCAGGGACTAAACCCGTTATGGGTCGCAACTACAGGGACTAGATCCGTTAAAAAACAAGGTTAGGGACTAAATCTGTTAAACCCGATAGACCACAGAAAAAAAGTTAGAGACTAAATCTGTTAAACCCGATAGACCACAGAGACCATTATGAAATTAACTCTAAATGAAACAAACCATGTTTAAAGGGAGAGAGGTTTATTGTTCAAAAATTTAATGATTGGTCAAAATGGAGTTTGTTGCTGTCAAACGTTCACCAAATAATGCGTGGTGTGTTTGTAATTTAGGCATCAGAAAGTTAAGAATTTTTAAACTTTAAATTTGATAGATTTGCATATTAATAGATGTTTATAAAAGTAAGAAAATGTAACGCCTGTTGACAATATTAAGGCTGTGGGATTTATGTGCAAGTACAAGGGTTCGTGATGAGCTTATGAGCTATAGAAGTATTTATATGTCCATGTTATGGTTTTATCTTTTGGTCTGTGTGGCATTTGGATGTAATGATCATGGCATGTCATGTTCTTCGAACGCTAGACAGCCAGGGACGGGATATGATGGCTTGAGCTATAGCCTCATTTTTCTGACTATAGCGTTGGTGAGAAAAAAATAATAATCCGTAGACTCCTTAAATATTCAAATTATATATATATTTTTTAACAGCAAAAAGAAAATAATATATATAAAAGAGGACCACTAGCAAGGAACTAGGATCCAAAATTACAATACAATTCTAGAAATACAAAAATCTACAAATTCTAGAACCATCCCAGAACTTTAACTGCAAAGGTCGTAAAAAGGTTGAAAAAAACATATGCCAATTACAGTAAAACCTAAAACATAAGAAAAAACCTCATCATTGAAGGCCGAGCCACCGGTTTTCACTTCAATGATGTTTTTGATACGACCCCAAACAAGTTCTGAGGTGACCACAAAGAAACCGAGCCACAAAATCACAAAACTACCCAAACGGACACTCACTCCAATTATCCCACGAAGTCTTATCCGTCCTATCTCGATTGTGAATCCAAAGATAAGAAGTGGAAACAATGGCGTTAAATACATCCAAGCTAGACTCGTGAATACCATTGTTTATAGCATTATTTCGCGCCTTCCAAATATGCCACCACCATATAAAAATAATAGCTTGAAGTCTATTTCGATGAGTCGCCGAGGTGTTAAGCGAAAATATTCAAATTATATAGTTGGTTGTTGAAATGTAATGTGATGTTTGCACAAGAAAATGCGCCTCTTTGCGAGTATACGTTACAATTTTCAGCCCTGTTCAAACTTCTATGGATTGTCTTATTTATTTATAAAAAACAAGAAGCAGATAAAAATTCTCCACCAATTCTTTATAGACAATTTAGTGTCAAATGGTGGAAACAAATTAAGGAAGACCAAGCAGATATTAAAGCAGTTACAACCTATTATAATAGTCTTATAAGAAGCCCGCAAAGTACTGGTCCGTCAAGTCCAAGTATATCAGATTCAGAAGCCATAAAAAGAATTCAGCAGTGTTCATCTCCTCAAGAAATTCAAAAGATTTTGGATGAAATCAGAAGATCTCCGACTCCAAGTGAAGAAGTATATCAAGATTCTCAAGATCCTTATGAATACTTTGAATTAAATTAAAAGTTTATAGTTTAAGTTTAAGATAAATAAAATGTAATCTGAATAAATTGTTATTTTATATTCAAGAAAAATATGTAAAAAATTATGAGACGATAAAAGTGAAGACCCCTACCAATAGATATAATTGATGTGAAGACCCCTACCTATATCAAAAGAAATGGTGGACGGCTAAAGTTGAAGATTCAATGAATGATTAGAAGACGACAAGCTATAATGGACAGCTCAACAAGTGAAAATAATTAAAAGACGACAAAAGATAGCTCAGCCCTCTAAAATTGAAGATATTACCGGCAAATGTCAGTTCTAAAAAGGATTGGTTACCGGAAATTCGGCTATAAAAAGGAAGGCTCATCTCAAGTTATAGAGAGACCAGTTTATGAAGAAAAAACAATCCCTTGTATTATCATCCTCCCAATGTTCCAAAACCTTAGATTTTTAAATTTGTATATCTCCAGTTCCTATAGTTCAGTCAGAGTCTTGTATATTTGAGAATTCCTGTATAAATTTAGAGTTTATCAATAAAGGTATTTTATTTTAATCCTCTTTTCAATACAATGTTTATTATCAAATTTTTGTTGGAAAATGGGTTTTGCAAAATGAGTTTTTGCAAAATTTGGATAAAATTTAATATATTTATATGCTATATATATTTATATTTCTTGGTAGCTTTGCGTTCTCCTTGAAGAGAGCTTCGCAACGAGCTAAAGTATGTCCAAAATAGAGTTAATATGAATGAGATATCGTGTCTCAAAGTGAGGCATGTGAAACACAATATATGGGAAAATTGTTGCATCCCACATCGCCCAAAACAAGAAGTGAAAGCTAGTTTATAAGGAAATCTTGGTATTGACTATCAAATTATTGTAGTTGGGTTTTACTCCCACACCTACGTGCGCGCGCGCAGGGGGGGTTTGCAGATTTGGGATTTCCGGGCCAAAATGCGTTCGAAGCTTCTGAACTCATGCGAGCCTGCGCAACCTGCGGACATGAATGCAACTCCGAAACCTCACATACGTGCGTATCTTTTTACTGCAAATCCGTGATCCAATTTTCCTAATTTCTGTAAATCTATTTTTAGAATAGATTTGAAACTTATGGAAAAAGTTTACAGAATATATTGTTGTGTATATAAAATATATGCAAATCGTGTTTTGACATAACAGATTTGTTTAATTATGGTCTTTATTTAATCTTGGAGAACAAGATAGCCTTTTAGTATAAATAAAGCCATAACTCATTCAGTTTTCGACATCCAGAAAAACGTAGCTAATAGCAGACGTATTCCAGCAGTCCTTCGATCAGAAACATACAAGTTGCTTCCGTGAATTTTCAGGCAAGTTTGTCACGTCCGGCTGTACATCAGCTTTGGTAGTTGTACCCTGGGAAACAGACGACGAATCTGTTTTAAGGGAATCGTGTTTAACACGAGCCTCGTGCCTTGACCAACCTTTACTGCTTTTGTTTGAATTTCATTGAATAGTGTCTGTCTTCTGCTTCTACTCCTTGCTTTCTGTTATTTAATTTTCTATTATTTACATTCTGTTATTTATTGTAATCTGATTTTATTAATAAAAAGTGTACATCGTTTCCTACAGTCTTAAAACAGATTCTGTTTAAAAGAATTAATACACTTTTCGTATAATCGGATTAATTATTAATTAACAGATTTCATATATAATCTGTTTTCTGTCGAAACCAGGATTGAGTTTCTTTGGAAAACCAGTTTTCTTAACAGGATTTTAATTTTCAGATTTGGTGTACAAATCTAAAATGATTTTTAAAGCAGTCTATTCTTATCAGTTTCTGTTAAACTGATCTATTTTATTTAGTCTCTTATTCAGTTTATTTAAATCTAGATTCATTGAAACCAAGATAGAGTTTCTTTGAAGCAGATTCGGTACAAGCTTTTAAGAAATCAGGATAGAATTTCTTACATACCGATTGTATAACTGTTGACTTAACTGTTTGTGTTTGGTGAATTTTCAGGATGACTAACACCACTACCCCTCCTGTGACTACTACTGTGAATGTACCTGGTGCGCTAGTTACCCACACGGTTGCTAATCATGCTGAGAAACCAGAGAAATTCAATGGGCAGAATTTTAAGAGGTGGCAACAGAAGATGTTCTTCTATCTCACTACTTTGAACCTTGCGCGTTTCTTAAAAGAGAATCCACCTCACGTGGAACCTCCTGCAGAAGGTCAACCCGCCAATCAACAGGCCGTTCAAGCCTTGGAAGCATGGAAACATTCAGACTTTTTGTGTCACAACTATGTTCTGAATGGTTTGGTGGACTCTTTGTACAACGTGTACTGCAAGACCAAGACTGCCAAAGAATTATGGGAGTCATTGGAACGCAAGTACAAAACTGAGGATGCTAGTACAAAGAAGTTCGTGGTAGCTCGGTTTTTGGATTATAAGATGGATGATTCAAATAACGTGATGAGTCAGGTTCAAGATCTGTAGGTTTTGCTACACGACATTCATGCTGAGGGAATGACTTTGAGTGAAACTTTTCAAGTTGCTGCTATCATTGAAAAGTTGCCTCCAAGCTGGGTAGAATTTAAGAACTACCTGAAGCATAATCGAATGGAGATGAGTGTTGAAGACTTGGTTGTTCGTCTTCGTATTGAAGAGGACAACAAGCTGGCTCAGAAAAACACTTATACGCTTGATTCTGCCAAGGCAAATATGGTTGAGCATGCTTCGTCATCTTCAAGGTCCAATGTCAAAGGTAAAGGAAACGGAAAAGGACAGAATGACAAGAAGGTCAAAGGGAAGTCTGAGTACCTTGCTCCTAAAGCTGCAATTGTGAAACAGAAGTTCCAAGGGGTGTGTTTCAACTGTGACCAGCCGGGTCATCGTGTTGCTAACTGTAAGATGCTGAAGCGGGTGACTCCACGCCAGGCTAATATGGTGAATGATAATATGGAAATGATTGCTATGGTGTCTGACGTCATTACCATGATCTCTGAAGTTAACCTGGTAGGTTCAAACAACAGGGAATGGTGGGTTGATACTGGGGCTACCCGTCATGTGTGTGCTGATAAGAGTATGTTTCACTATTTCAGAGCGGTTAACAATGGAGAGAAGTTGTACATGGGCAACTCTGCAACTGCTGATATCAAGGGTGAAGGAGATGTAATCTTGAAGATGACATCCGAGAAAGAGCTCAAGTTGACTAATGTCTTGTATGTTCCAGAGATTCGCAAGAATCTTGTGTCTGGTTGGCTATTGAACAAGTTTGGTTTTCATCTTGTTTTTTAGTCTGATAAGTTTGTTCTGTCTAAGAATCAAATGTATGTTGGTAGGGGATATGCCCTGAATGGTATGTTTAAGCTCAATGTAATGGTTGTTAAGAATGATATCAATAAATTGAATTCTTCTGCTTACTTGATTGAGTCTTCTAATGTGTGGCATGGCCGTCTTGGACATGTAAATTTTAATTTGATGCATCGTTTGATTAAATTTAATTGCATACCTAATTTCCATATTGACTCAAAATATAAATGTGAAACTTGTGTTGAAGCCAAAATTGCAAGATCATCTTTCAAATTGGTTGAACGAAAAACCGAACCACTTAATATGATACACACTAACATTTGTGATTTGAAATCACTACCCACAAAAGGTGGCAATAAGTACTTTATCACATTTATTGATGATTGTACAAAGTATTGCTACGTTTACTTGTTAAAAAGTAAAGATGAAGCTATAGACAAGTTTGTTCTATACAAAACCGAAGTTGAGAATCAACTTAATAAGAAAATCAAGGTTGTACGAAGTAATAGAGGAGGTGAATACGTGTCTCCATTTGCTGATTTATGTGCTAAACATGGAATTATACACGAATTCACTGCTCCTTATTCACCTCAGCAAAGGGTATTGCCGAAAGGAAGAACCGTACCTTGAAGGAAATGGTTAATGCCATGTAGATAAGTTCTAGTTTAAGTTAGGACATGTGGGGGGAAGCCATTCTAACGGCTACTTATCTTTTAAATAAGACACCTCGTAAGAAAAAAGAAGAGACCCCTTATGAACTATGGATGGGAAGAAAACCATCATATCAATACTTACGAGTGTGGGGGTGTCTAGCAAAGGTAGCTATACCGACACCCAAGGCCCAAAAGATTGGACCTAAATCTGTGGATTGTATATTCATTGGATATACTAGGAATAACAGTGCTTATCGTTTCATTGTACATGATTCGAAGAATCCAGATATACAAAAGGGTATACTAATGGAATCAAGGAATGCTTCCTTCTTTGAAAATATATTTCCATGTTTAACGAAGGAAACTGGAAGTTCATCTAGAATAGATGACGAAGTTGTTCAAGATAAGAGACAAAGAGATAATGATCTCCAAGATGAGAGATAAGATCAAATCGAGGAAGAAGAGGTTGAACCTAGAAGTAGCAAAAGGGCAAGAACTGAGAAATCGTTTGGACCCGATTTTGTTTCTTTTACGGTAGAAAATGAACCTACTTCTTATCGAGAAGCGGTAACTTCCTCGGAAGGGCCTCAATGGAAAAAAGCCATTAAAAGTGAAATAGATTCTATTTTACAAAATCATACTTGGGAGCTCGTGGATTTACCTCCTGGTTGTAAACCACTAGGCTATAAATGGATCTTCAAGAAGAAGATGAAAGCCGATGGCACCATTGACAAGTACAAAGCAAGATTGGTAATCAAAGGATTTAGACAACGAGAAGGTCTAGATTATTTTGATACATATTCGCCTGTTACGCGAATAACCTCGATCAGGATGATACTTGCTATTGCCTCTTTAAGAAATTTGAAAGTTCACCAAATGGATGTGAAAACGGCTTTTCTAAACGGGGATTTAGAAGAAGAAATCTACATGAACCAACCTAAGGGTTTCATAGCTCCTGGACAAGAGAACAAAGTTTTTAGGCTTGTTAAGTCATTATATGGCTTAAAGCAAGCTACCAAACAATGGCATCAAAAATTTGACCACGCCATGCTAGTGAGTGGATTCAAAATTAATGAATGCGACAAGTGTGTTTATGTAAAGGACACAAGTAGTGGATATGTAATCTTGTGTTTATATGTTGATGATATGCTTATCATTGGCAGTAACGACAAGATGATCAAATCTACTAAAGGCATGTTGAAATCAAAGTTTGACATGAAGGATATGGGTTTGGCTGATGTGATCCTTGGAATAAAGATTATACGAACTCAAAATGGACTTGTGTTAAGTCAAGCACATTACGTGGACAAAATTCTTAATACTCACAATGCGGGGGATTCCGGCCTAGCTAGAACTCCAATTGACACCAGTAAGCATCTATCTAAAAATAGAGGCATAGGTGTTGCCCAATTAGAGTATTCAAGAATTATTGGCATGTTAATGTACTTAATGACAAGTACCCGACCTGACTTAGCATATGCAGTTAGCAGGCTAAGTAGGTATACTAGTAATCCAAGTTATGCACATTGGGGAGCTATGATTAGGGTACTTCATTATTTGAGATACAGTCGCGATTATGGACTGCATTATGAAAGATATCCAGCTGTTATAGAAGGATACAGTGATGCAAATTGGATATCTGACATAAAAGATTCTAGATCGACTAGTGGATACGTGTTTACACTAGGAGGGGCAGCTATATCTTGGAAGTCTTCCAAGCAAACTGTTATAGCTAAGTCCATGATGGAATCAGAATTTATCGCGTTAGATAAATGCGGACAAGAGGCGGAATGGCTACGTCAATTCGTAGAGGACATACCAAGGTGGCCTAAACCGGTAACGGCCATTAGTATACATTGTGATAGTCAATCGGCAATTGGCAGAGCTAATAGCATAATGTATAATGGAAAGTCCAGACATATCCGTCGTCGACATAATTCGATACGACAACTACTCTCAACAGGAGTTATCTCAATAGACTATGTGAAGTCAAAGGATAACATCGCGGATCCGCTTACGAAAGGCTTAAGCAGAGAGTTAGTTAGTAAGTCGTCTAAAGGAATGAGACTAAAGCCCTTGAAGGAATGAGTTTCTATGAAGGAAAACCTAACCCAGTTGACTGGAGATCCTAAGATCTGGGTTCAATAGGATAACCTAATCAAAGAAATGTGGGGGAAGTCACGTCAATGTGGGGGAGTTACTTAAATATTGTAACTTCCTAGTCCATTCCTATAACAAATGTGACTTGTTGAGAGGTTAAACATATGGCTCTTATGATTCAGGATGAAATCATAAAGCATAATGATTCAAGATGAAATCACAAAACATATGTTTTTAATGATTCAAGATGAAATCACCTACGTGAGAGAGAAGTGGGGTCGCTTCGAAAGGAATTGTGGGGGGCGCAATTCCTAAGATCTCTTGCAGAACCAGGCTAGTGTTCATGACCATAACGAACACGACTATGAGGACTTGACAATGTCAGGGAGAGTCTTGTGTGAAGTGTAATGTCGTCTATGTAAACAGAGGCTGAGTTCAAGGATATCGCGTCTACTCAGATCTAGGAGACTAAGTACATCTCACAAGGTAAGGTTCAAAGGGTTACACCTACCTATCCTATGCAGGACTTAACCACAGAAATTTTGCCGAAACTTTTGTGTGTTTTTGACCGATCTCCATTCATGTGGGGGATTGTTGGAAAATGGGTTTTGCAAAATGAGTTTTTGCAAATTTTGGATACTATTTAATATATTTATATGTTATATATATTTATATTTCTTGGTAGCTTTGCGTTCTCCTTGAAGAGAGCTTCGCAACGAGCTAAAGTATGTCCAAAGTAGAGTTAATATGAATGAGATATCATGTCTCAAAGTGAGGCATGTGAAACACAGTATATGGGAAAATTGTTGCATCTCACATCGCCCAAAACAAGAAGTGAAAGCTAGTTTATAAGGAAATCTTGGTATTGGCTATCAAATTCTTGTAGTTGGGTTTTACTCCCACACCTACGTGCGCGCACAGGGGGGGGGTTGCAGATTTGGGATTTCTGGGCAAAAATGAGTTCGAAGCTTCTAAACTCATGCGAGCCTGCGCGACCTGCGGACACGAATGCAGCTCCGAAACCTCTCATACGTGCGTATCTTTTTAATGCAAATTCGATCTTGGAGAACAAGATAGCCTTTTAGTATAAATAAAGCCATAACTCATTCCGTTTTTGACATCCAGAAACGTAGCTAATAGCAGACGTATTCCAGCAGTCCTTCGATCAGAAACATACAAGTTGCTTCCGTGAATTTTCAGGCAAGTTTGTCACGTCCGGCTGTACATCAGCTTTGACAGTTGTACCCTGGGAAACAGACAACGAATCTGTTTTAAGGGAATCGTGTTTAGCACGAGCCTCGTGCCTTGACCAACCTTTACTGCTTTCGTTGAATAGTGTTTATCTTCTGCTTCTATTCCTTGCTGTCTGTTATTTAATTTTCTGTTATTTACATTCTGTTATTTATTGTAATATGATTTTATTAATAAAAAGCGTACATCGTTTCCTACAATTTTTACTTTGTTTCATGTATACGATCATCTTCTATATAACTATAAAATTTTTATTTAAATTGTTATCATTAATGTTATCATTTTATTAAATAAACGATCCTGTCATCTCTATGATATCAGAGCCATGTTTTCGCAAAGATAATGGTATTGAATCTTAAAATAAAGAATTTCGCTTGTTTATATCTTGTTAATTTGAAGAAGATAAGTTGTGTATTAAATAACTATTTAATTAAAGAATGTGTTACCACGATACGAAACGTACAAAAACCCCACCCCAAGTGTAATAACCCGAATAACAAAATACAATTTGTTAGCTAACTGGTAATGTTTTTCTTATATGGCAAATTTGTTTGTTGTGTCAACGAAGCGTAAAAGTGATTAATAAGGCATTACTGATACTTTCAAGTTGAAAGAGACAATAAAGCTAGTGGGTTTCATGGTCAATACTTGTAAGAAAAGGGGTAGAGCTAAAAGACGAGATGTAAATCTTGTTTATGTTTTGGTTGTGGTTTAGTATAAGATATGGAAATGATTGAAGTGGTGGTTTGAAACATGTCTAAAGAGAGAAATGTTTTTGTAGGTCTCTTAAAACTGAATGTAATGGGATACCAAAAACCATCTCAGGCGCCACCATATCAGCTTTCTCTCTCCTCAGACACCACCCAGACAACACCTAGACCAAACTCACGTAGTAAGGAGACCACACTAACAACCAAAAAAATACCCCACAAAATTAATTAAATACAAAATACACACTCACAAACCTTTCCTTTTATTTGGTCCACCGACAGACCAAATGAATTGGGTGTCTAGGGGGGATACGTCCGGTTACTCCTCAAGTAGTACGGGGAACGCGTTTGGTTGGGGTGGACAACAAAGTTGTCTAGGAAGAGGGAGGGAGGAGGGGGTGGACACCCATTACGTTTAGTCTAATAAGAGGAAATAAAGGTGTGGACACACTCATTAAGTGAAAAAGAAACATCCTTTGAGTATGATGTAGAACCACTAAATCGGCACCACATTGTTTTGAGAACATCCTTTAATATGTTCGCAAGTTTCTTTGAATGTTAGGTGCCCTTTGTTTACTTTAACTGTTTTACATATCATTTGAGAATAAGGTGGTTTATATAAGGCGTAAATATAATTTCATGTCAGCAAATCAGCAATAATGATTCAACAAGCAATTAGGGAAGGAACCAGGAGGGTTCCCATGGGTCCCGAGACCTATGGATTTTTTTATGTAGTTTTAATTTTGAAAAAAATTATCGATTTTTAATAAATGTATCTTAAATGCACTCGGTCCACCAAAATATTTTCTAATGTTATTTAGTTGGTGTACTTATTTACAAAAAGTTTCGTACACCCGGTCATATTTAATCCTAGTTCTGTCCCTGCAATCAATAACGTATGCAAACAATATATAAACTTTAATGAATTGGAATACTTCAATATCATAGTTTTTATCCTATCATGAAAAATCGTGTGATTATTCAAACCTTTTACTTGTTTAACATTTTGGTTGCTTAAGATTATAAAATAGTTATAGAAAAATGTCATTTGTAATAGCGACATGTAAATGGGTGTGACACATGAACATTGAAATGGATACAATATTTAGGTAATGTCATTTAATGATTTACATATATTAGTGATAGTGACACAAAAGTGACTATTTAGTGACAGAAAGTGGTTTTAATACTAGCGACACGGAAGTGTGGCTGTGTCCGGGGTTTGAATATTATTTTACGAAACATAAACGTTTTAATTTTTATTCACACTTAATAATTTAACTAAAGAATTAAGGAGTATGCCACAAAAATGTCAAATATTATTCTCACTTTTTTACGTGTAAAACGCCTTGAATAGTTAGTGATGGTATAGCTATTTTGGTTTGACTCGTTATAATGTCAAATATTATTCTCACATTTTTACGCGTAAAACGCCTTGAATAGTTAGTGATGTTATAGCTATTTTGGTTTGACTCGTTATAATGTTTTGATTTCTAGTAATATGAAGTGATTTGTGCACTATAAAAATAGAACACGGCAACGTACAGATCAACTACAAAGATTCAAGCCCTCTAAAAAAATCACAAGTTTATAGAATTTAGAATATAAGAGTGATTTGCGAAATTTGAAAAAATCACAAGTTTTTGCTAAAAAAAATCAAGATTTATCAGGGATTTAAATTGCACAAGCACCTATTTTGCAAGGGAAACAAATCGCAAGGGGCCAATTTTGCTAAAATAATTTCACTTTTTAACCTGTTTAGCCGATTTACCTGTCATCTACGGATCATATTGGTACCAAAATGAAAGTTATCGTATCACACGAGTAATATTTTGAGTACACGTACTATAACGGCACATTTGAAAAAGTACACGTCTATTGTATTGTTTAAACCCTGTACGTCTCATAATAAATGTCTACATTGCTCTCTCGGATGTCCCAAAATGAATATCCACTTTTGTTTCAATCAATAAGATATTTTATTAAGTGAAAATGATATTTGATTGATGAAAAGTAGTTTTGAGATTTGTTGAGGTAGAAGGGATCATAAGAGAAAGATTCTTGGATTTAGTTCATGTTAGAGATACCTTATCATTAACACTGAAAACAAGCATGTGGAAACAACTTTTACACTATCAGTTTGATGTTAGTAAAATCCGTGGTCAAGGTTATGATGGTGCTAGCAACATGAGAGGGGAATGGAACGGATTATAGGCACTTGTGCTTAATGATTGTTCTTATGCGTATTACGTCCACTGCTTTGCTCACAGGTTATTTACATGTTTGTTTTCACTTTCATTTTGAAAAATTCTAAAATACTTTAAAGCTTATTATCTTTTTTGCTAACAGGTTACAACTTGCATTAGTTGCTGCTTCAAGGGAAGTCATTCCAGTTCACCAGTTTTTTACACACTTAGCTTTTATAATTAATGTGGTATGTGCTTCTAGCAAACGTCATGATGAGTTACAAATGGCAAAGGCAGATGAAGTCAAAAAGTTGTTGGAACTTGGTGAAATTAAATCGGGAAATGGACTGAATCAAGTTGGGACATTAAGAAGAGCTGGTGATACACGTTGGGGTTCTCACTTTAACTCTGTTTGTAGCTTGCTTAAGATGTTTGATGTCACTCGTGTTGTGCTCCAGGGAATCATTGATGATAGATCTCATACTACTACTGGTCAACGGGGAGATGCTGATGCAGGTTATGTTCACATGAAATCATTTGAGTTTGTGTTTATTCTTCACATGGTAAAAGAACTAATGGGAAAAACGAATACACTTTCTCAAGAAATACAAAAGAAATCCCAAGATATTGTTAATGCCATGGAGTTAGTTTCAGCAACAAAGGTCAGTCTGAATAATTATAGAAACAATGGGTTTGATCAATTACTTGCAGAAATGACCTTTTTTTGTAGCAAGCATCAAGTAGAAATGCCGGATATGAAAGCTCCATATACATCTACTCGGTTTCGGCCTCATAAAACAGATCTTCATGTCACATTTGAACATTACTATCGAGTAGATCTGTTTACAGCCACATTGGACAAACAGATACATGAGTTGAATAGTAGATTCAATGAGCACGTGATGGAATTGTTATCTCTTAGTTCGAGTTTGGTTTCAAAAGAGATTAACGTTGATGATATTTTTCTTCTTGTTGAGAAGTATTATCATATCTATTTTAGTTCTTGTTTGTTAGAAACTATTTACTTTTTATGTGTAAGAACGATAATTTGAATGATTGAAGAAAATTTAGATTTTTAGTATTATTTTTGTTTGACCCGACCCGAATTAGAAGACGCTAATATACTAACCGAAATATAAAGATAGGACAAAAAATTTTTCAGCATCCTCAAGATCCGCCACTGCATGACATAAAACATTATAATATCGATTATTCCGAACAGTTAAAACATGCTTTAGCTCTATATAGAAATAAAGAAGACAACAGATTTAAAATCAAATAAATCGCAAAAATATTTAATCCCTAATTATAGTTTGCATCCATATATTAGGTAAGACCATAAACTAAAAATATTACATTTATATTTAAAAATAGTTTGGTTTTTAGTATCTCCAGTTGTATACAGTATATGAAAACAATATTCACAGCAACACAAAATTTGAATTTATTATATTAACAAAATAAGATAACAAAATACAAGGAAATGAAATAACACAACAACATACCACCATAACTTAAATTAGTCACAACTTCTCTTTTATGTTGGTTTTGATTCACCCATTCTTTCTTCATTTTTTTCATCTGCTTAAACACTTTATAACTCTTCCAAATCTCTTCATCATCTGCCACCACTTTCCTTGTAACATTATTTTCTTCCATAATTGCCCCTTGCATAGTTACCAAAAAGTCACTTCCGTTTAAACAATTACAATGCAAGTCCTCTAACTTCATCATCACCTCTTTTACATGCAATCCTATCCCTCCTTTACCCACACCTAACGCCAAATGTATTCTACATTTCACAATCTCATTCGAGTCACGCCCTGGTAAAATGGTGACATATCGAACATGGGTTTCGCTAGTCGCCCAATCTTGCTTTGCACTAACCGGTTTTATACTCGAAAAGTTACCTGCCCTTTTCAATGCAGGGTCTATTAATATCCAGTTTAACGTAAGAGATTCTTTCAAATGTAATAATGTTGCTTTATCAGCTCCTGCAATCTCATCAACAGTTAAGTCAATTGTTCGCGAGATTCCAGGTAATTCAATCTTTAAGGCATGGGTTATAAATACCGGGGTCTAAAATTTAACCAAACCGGGTCTACTACCTAGAAAGTCAAAGGGCTCTTTCTTTTATGTTGGATAGCGACGTGTTTTGTGTAAAAAGGGTGAGATATTTGTGTAAAGGGGCACGTGTTCCTCCTTTTGTTGGATAGCGAGCGAACAAAAAAAAAAAAAAAAAAATCAAGCAAAAGAAATAAAAAAAGTTGGATAGCGATGGATAGCGAACAAAAAAAAAAAAAAAAAAAAAAAAACATCAAGCAAAAGAAATAAAAAAATGAAGGAGCACGTTAAATATTGCTACATTAAATAACTACAACAACAACTGTTATTATTAAATTGAACGACAACGTCAACACATTATTTCAAAACAACAAATATGAAGATTATTCATTTCATTTAAAACAACAACATCTACGACATATGAAGATTATTCATATTATTTAAAAGATCATGAAGCCTTGCACTCGACTGACAAGCGTGATCCTCAGGATTCCTTGCCAATTCTAACTCCATCTCCAGCGTCTTTATTCTTGTCATCAACAGCTTGTTTCTTGCTTCAAGCTGGTCAATCTTATTAGCGTTAGCAACGCAGTCTGAGCACTGCGTTGAAGAAGAGGCTCGACTAAAGTGCCTCCTTTGAAACTCATCCTTCCACATAAAGTACCGACAACCATAGTCATCTGTTCCTGGCTGTTACATGTTAAGAAAATAATAAGAAATGTATTATTAACAAACAAATAATTTACATAACTAAGCAAACATATGATTACTTACCACTGAAAGAGGACATGCGTAATACGGTTGACCATAACTATGTTCTTGACGGGATATCCTCTCTTTAATGAATCCGTTCTTACAGCGACACATGTAAGGAGTATTTTGTTCCACCTGGCCAAATAATTAATTCAAATGATACAAACATTTATTTACAACATAAACATAAATAAGTAATGTATTGTTAATTTAAACAATACAAGATAGGGTGTTCACAAATAATCGGATAGAAAGACTAAGCTTGTTATATATATTATTTACAACATTAATCATTTACATTAATCGATGACTATATAATGATTCCCACTCGGATGCAGCTTCGGATCTGTGCCTCCTCCATTGTGGGTGAAGATACGGAAGTGGAGAATGTTCGTCTAGCGTCAGAACAATGAAATGACCTACTTCGCCCCCCACACGGCCTATCACAAGGGGGTCAGTTCTTTGTGAGAAGTCTGGACCACTAAGAAGCGGAAAACATATATTCCAACCCCCCATAGATATAAATGCAACGGGTCGTCTAATCAGTTCTGCAATAATCAACCCCGTGTTTGTCATTTCCATGTAGCGATCAGGCGGTGCACTTCCATCTCCGAACCAGTCTATTGTATAGCGAATAAGGTTAAAAACATCTATCCCCCACAAACCCATGTACAACTGCCAATATTGGTCCATTTGTTGCAATAACATCTGCCTAACTTGGGGCCAACGATGTTGTTGTCCCCACTCACCATGGGCCACGCACCGAAACCCACAATTTCCGTCACCCACCACATTATATATACTAGTGATGTATGGTTGCCAAATGGGTGGAAGCATACGCATAAACATACTTTGTTGATCACTAGGACCCGTGAAAGAACTATGTCGGGCAGGTTCTTTGTTGAAGTTCGGGACTTGCGTAGATCTACAATTGGTACTTCTTCGATGATCTACAATTGGTACTTCATCCAAGTCCGGGAAATCATTCAGGTCCGGGACTTGTGAAGCCTTGCCCTTTTGGTCCTTTGCGCTTGGACGTCCACGGGTATTTATCTTGACAGCAGGTTCTTTTGTGGCAACAGATTCAGGGTGCATTATCTCTTTCAACTTCGTTATCATATTTTTCCTGACAAACGGCGAAGCTTTGCTAACCTTATCCGTGAATTGTCGGATGTCATTTTGAAACGAAGCATCATCATCATCATCATCATCATCATCATCATCATCATCATCTTCAGGCGGTGGCCTATTGATAACAGGCCACGGAACAGACAATGTTCTCCAGAAAATAGGAATTGATTCGAGTGGAATGGATTGTCCTGAATTCAATAAAAGTGACTTATATAAGTTACAGATATTAATGGGAAAAACAACTTGATAGTTATAGAACTCCAATATACTTACCATGACATCTGTAGACATGCATCATATGAAAGCATGGTAGTCCGTATGTTGCATTGAACTCATGGCAACATTCGTCTGGGGTGATCCGCCGTCGGAGTTCTTTGAACATGAGATCGCAAGCATGATGGGAAACTTTATACAGCAATTCTTGAAATAGTGGTATATCACATTTAAGTTGTAGCTCGTTCATGCTTCTATTAAAACTCTCTTTTATCCCATTTTCTTGCGAAATGAGAATCTTATCGACCATCATCAATAGCCTGTCTAATTTGGACTGTGAGCCGTCCAAATAACATTTCAACAACGAGTGGTGAGCCTCGACTCTGCACGTTGTTGTCTGGCCGTATGAGCAATAAGCATTGGTAATATAGCAGACAAACTTATCTGCGTAATCTTGCAGCCACTTATCCATATACGCTTTTATAACTGAAAAAACAATGAATTAATAAAAGGTTATTCGGGTGCTTAGTTATTCAGGTGCTTATTTATTTAAAAACAATGAATTAATAAAAGTACCCGGTTTGTCGAGCAATCGCCGTTGTAGGCGGGTGTAACGTTGCTCGAACTCTCCCTGTGTCGGAGATTTAATCATCCAATCCCAGCTACCCTTAATGCGCTCATACTCATCTCCACTACATCTGGGCGAGCAATACTTATGAATATTTTGATTTATATGCCATAGACAGAGTAAGTGGTGAGCGTTAGGAAATTCTCTTTCTACTGCCCTAACCAACGCTAAATCTCTGTCAGTGACAATCACACGTGGGTAATGTCTTTCATCTATCACTTGCTTCACTTTTTCCAATACCCAGGTATAATTCTTATTTTGTTCACTGCTCACAAAGCTATACGCCATTGAAAATGTTTTATTCGTTGAAGTAACTCCAACAATTTCACACAACGGCAATTTGAACTTTGTGGTATTATACGTGGAGTCCATCAGCATGATTTCTGGGAATGTGCACCATAAAGCATACGAAGTGGGGTGCAAAAAAAAAAGCTCTTCAAGCTCGTTGGTATGCTCATTTACCCTCGAGTACCATGTATACCCTGAATCCGTCAAATGCGAGTAAAGAACTTGAATTGGAGTTCTATTACCCACTCTGGCTTCCGGAGCTTATCTTGTGCGTTATATATGGTTCTGAGGCTAGACACGTTATTTGGATTACGACTCTTTATTGTTGAAAGTATATTCACCGGTCGTAGGTTACATTGTGTCAACTCGTCGACCAACCCCAACTCATCATTCACTAGTCGCATTGCAAATGGAACACCATGCAACGACTCTAGCATAACATGATTATGCGTATCATCTGTCACCCTTAAAACCCAATAATTCCTTGTTCGATGATATTTCGCTACTAATCTGAATGGACATTCGGTTTTAACTGTTTTGGTTTTCCGCTTTCCTATACCTTGAGGTGTATACTTCCCACCCTTTGTACACTTGTAATGAATATCGTTCATCTGACCGAACAGTGATCTGGTTCTATTTTTAACAACTACAAAACCGAGCCCCCGGGCTATATTTTGCACCCACTCAGTCATTTGCTCGTGAGAATCGAAAACCTGATAATACATTTTAAACAAATAATTTATACAAGTAACTTTTACATTTAACAAATTTACAAATTTTATACATTTTACATTCTAAACATTTTACATTTTACACATTTTACATTTATAAATTTTTACATTTATACATTTTACATTAATACAATTTATATTTACATTTTATATTTACATTTTATACTTTACAAAAAAAAAAAAAAAAAAAAAAAAAAAAAAAACAAAAACTAAACGCGTATAACCCACCCACCCACCCACCCCTAAACACACACACACACACACGTTATATCTCTTTCTTTCTTTCTTCTTCTCTCATCTTTTCTGGGTAAAATCTTACTAGTTTCTTTAGATTTTTTATGTTTTCGTAGTGATTACGTTTATTTTAGTGTTAATTGTATGTTAATTTACCAGATTTATGTTTTTTTTTTTATTCGTATAAGTTTTAAAAATTAGGGTTTCTGGGTATATTTGGGGGTTTTGGGTGTTTATGTGTTATTGAGTGTTATTGATTGTTATTGAGTGTTAATTGTATGTTAATTGACCAGATCTATGTTTTTTTTTTGATTCGTATAACTTTTAAAAATTAGGGTTTCTGGGTATATTTGGGGGTTTTGGGTGTTTATGTGTTATTGAGTGTTATTGATTGTTATTGAGTGTTAATTGTATGTTAATTGACCAGATCTATGTTTTTTTTTTGATTCGTATAATTTTTAAAAATTAGGGTTTCTGGGTATATTTGGGGGTTTTGGGTGTTTATGTGTTATTGAGTGTTATTGATTGTTATTGAGTGTTAATTGTATGTTAATTGACCAGATCTATGTTTTTTTTTTGATTCGTATAATTTTTAAAAATTAGGGTTTCTGGGTATATTTGGGGGTTTTGGGTGTTTATGTGTTATTGAGTGTTATTGATTGTTATTGAGTGTTAATTGTATGTTAATTGACCAGATCTATGTTTTTTTTTTGATTCGTATAATTTTTAAAAATTAGGGTTTCTGGGTATATTTGGGGGTTTTGGGTGTTTATGTGTTATTGAGTGTTATTGATTGTTATTGAGTGTTAATTGTATGTTAATTGACCAGATCTATGTTTTTTTTTTGATTCGTATAATTTTTAAAAATTAGGGTTTCTGGGTATATTTGGGGGTTTTGGGTGTTTATGTGTTATTGAGTGTTATTGATTGTTATTGAGTGTTAATTGTATGTTAATTGACCAGATCTATGTTTTTTTTTTGATTCGTATAACTTTTAAAAATTAGGGTTTCTGGGTATATTTGGGGGTTTTGGGTGTTTATGTGTTATTGAGTGTTATTGATTGTTATTGAGTGTTAATTGTATGTTAATTGACCAGATCTATGTTTTTTTTTGATTCGTATAACTTTTAAAAATTAGGTTTCTGGGTATATTTGGGGGTTTTGGGTGTTTATGTGTTATTGAGTGTTATTGATTGTTATTGAGTGTTAAAAAAAGAGCTGTGTGGTTTCATGGCTTGTGATAAAAAAGAGCTTATGTGCTTATTGCACACAGGCTCAGGTCGACCAGATCTATGATTTTGATGGTTATGTGAAATTGCCTGAGTTGTGTGGGTGCAAACGGGTAGGTTAACACCTTGATCTGCCACCTTTGAGTGGTATGAAAACCTGCTCTGGCCTACCCCAGTCCACAGACTCTGTGTGGTTTCATGGCTTGTGATAAAAAAGAGCTTATGTGCTTATTGCACACAGGCTCAGGTCGACCAGATCTATGATTTTGATGGTTATGTGAAATTGCCTGAGTTGTGTGGGTGCAAACGGGTAGGTTAACACCTTGATCTGCCACCTTTGAGTGGTATGAAAACCTGCTCTGGCCTACCCCAGTCCACAGACTCTGTGTGGTTTCATGGCTTGTGATAAAAAAGAGCTTATGTGCTTATTGCACACAAGCTCAGGTTAGACCCCGTTATCATATACTTTACGGGTTGGGTTATAAAATTTAACCAAACCGGGTCTACTACCTAGAAAGTCAAAGGGCTCTTTCTTTTATGTTGGATAGCGACGTGTTCCTCCTTTTGTGTAAAAAGGGTGAGATATTTTTTTAGATTTACCGTGTGATGAAAACAGAAAATAAATAACAAACTGCTTATATGCTTGATAAGCAGTTTGTTGTTTTAAGCTGATTTGATACTTGTTTTTTTTTAAAAAAAAAAAACTGAGATAAGGCAATGATGATTTAAAAAAAATGATTTTGGCATGGCATTTCCGAATGGACGGCAAAAAAAACTTATTTTTGCAACCTTCGATGTTGCAGCCATATATGATATGCTAATATGTGAAACAAGTTATAATCTGAGCCTATGTTATCTCTAACTTATTAATGTGTAAATTGATACCTGTTCTGTGTAAAATGGTGATCGAGACATATCGGCAGCCAATGCAAATTGTTGTTTCTTTGTGGCTTGTTTAACCCCCTTGCTTGTTTAACCCCCCTAGTACTAAACTAAAAAAATAGCCCCGGTGCTTATTACCCACCCCTATCTTCTGTAACTTGTTGAAAGTTGTGGAAACTGCACTTGTTGTAACTTGTTTGGTGGTGAGAGTTACTTTGTGATACTGGTGATGAGAGTTGCTTTGTTTGTGATACTGATGAGAGTTGCTTTGTTTGTGATACTGGTGATGAGAGTTGCTTTGTTTGTGATACTGATGAGAGTTGCTTTGTTTGTGATACTGGTGGTGAGATTGCTTTGTGGTGAGGCTCAATATATCACGAGCCTTTGTTGTACCTAACACTTACCCAACTTGGTCTTGTGATTTTGTGAGCTGGTTTGCAGCCTTTTGTGAGAATCTGGACTGTTGAGCATAGTATTTGTGTTGCTTTTGTGAGAATCTTGTGAGCTTGTTGTGTGTCTGGTTTGCAGGCTTTTGTGAGAATCTGGACTATTGAGCATAGTATTTGTGTTGCTTTTGTGTTGAATCTGCTGTGCATTCTGAAAGGATGGCAAAGTGATTTTTATCACTTTCGCAACCTTCAACTCCGAGCCTTGCTAAGAATCTGCAGTTTGGTCAAAATAATTTTTTAAAAGGCGATGACGATTGGTTTCTAGAAACCGAAAGGATGGCAAAGTGATTTTTATCACTTTCGCAACCTTCAACTCCGAGCCTTAGTAAAAATCTGCAGTTTGTGATGTGTTTGTGTGAATCTGCAGTTGGACAATAATTTGGACATAAACTTTGTGCTTGTGATGTGTTTGTGTGAATCTGCAGTTTGGCGATGACGAAACACCATATCCGAGCCTTACTTTGTGTTGTGTTTGTGTGTGTTTGCAGCTGGACATAAACTTGGACCCATTGGACATAAATTTGGACCCATTTGGACAAAAACTTAAAAACTTATAAAAAAAAAAAAAACTTAAAAAGAACTGGGAAAAAAAAAAGAGTAAGGATTTGTTAGTGTAACTTTTACAAAAAAAAGTTACAAAAAAAAAGGTTACAAAAAAAGTTAAAAAAAAAAAAAAAAAAAAAAAAAAAAAAAAAAAAAAAAAAAATCTGACATGAACAGTAGTCTATGGGGGACCGGTTCCTCCTAGACTACGGTACCGTTAGTATGCCCCATCTTTAAACCTGAAGAATAAAAATCAGCTGAGGACGTGTCAGTAACTTTGACACATGAGTAAATTATGTCGTTTTCATGGTGGAGATGGGGATTTGTTTATATAAGGGCAAAAAGACAACCTTTTATTAAGGGTCCGTTTGGTTTGTAGGTGGGATTGAAATTGGATTTGGATTTGTTATTAATTTAAAAAAATGAAGAAGAGAAAAAATTAATTAATATTTAAATTATGTATATGTTTATTAAATTTTATTTATTTGTTAGAAAGAAAAAAAAGTAAAAAGTAAGATAAAGATAGAATAATATGTGGTTCAAATAATTCATCAAATAAAATAAAAAATTTGATTGGTTGGATTCATAAAAACTCACGAAATACGTTAGTATCAAATTTTGAATCTAAATACATTGTCAAGGTAATCAAATTTGTACCAAACAAAAAATTTAAGAATTCTTTGATTCAATACCCTCCAACCAAACGGGCATAAGATTCTTTTCTTGTTTTGTGAACTAAACTACTCAAAATATCTTATGCTTGCCTAATTAGAATATCTTATGCTTGCCTAATTAGATATCTTATGCTAACCTAAACTCCAAATATCTTATGCATGCCTA
The DNA here is from genome assembly GCA_021014915.2 of Artemisia tridentata subsp. tridentata. Taxonomy (NCBI): domain Eukaryota; kingdom Viridiplantae; phylum Streptophyta; class Magnoliopsida; order Asterales; family Asteraceae; genus Artemisia; species Artemisia tridentata. Next base: position 456,288,325 of record CP139507.1, read on the forward strand.
ATTAGATATTTATTTTCAAAAATGATGAATGAATATATAAGATTTCACTAATCAGTAGCAATAAAAATGACTGGTAGAACTTTTTTATATAAAGTTAAAATTTAATTCTCTCTGGATTAAAAATCATCCTTAATTTATAAACGACCTTCTTCTTGATTCTGAACTTCACTCTCGGAGTCGTGTCTCAGGTTGTGTCGAGTCTATTTTTAAACTCTGAGGTACTCTAAAGATGACTCCTTGAATGCTTCTTTTCATTTAGGGACCATTTTATACTTAAGTTACTTTCTATTCAAATCCTAGTCGAAGATCATTGGCACTGAATTGACCCAACATATAAATGTAAAAATTTATACGTTTGTAAGTGCGAACAATGTTACTAAAAATTCGAAATTTTGAATAAGCGTGGAGAATATGATGTGGGCAATTAAATGACGCATTTTTTGTAGCGAATCTTAAGCTGTTATGTTAATTTAATATTTGCTCATATATTAAAATATTTATCTATACTACATATAAAGCATGAATGACTTTCTCTCATCTTGGTCTTAAAATTAAGACTTACAAGCTATAATGCTTATTGTACAATACACAAAGCACTATTAATGATCTTTCTCATCAATATTAATTTTAAGACTTACAAGTCTTAAAGCTTAATGTACAACACTACTACAAAAAAGACCTTTTAGACCGGTTGAAAAAGGCTTTTAAACCGGTTCCACAGGAGGTTTAAATGAGGGGAGGTCTAAAAGGTTTTTCATATAAACACCGGTTGAGATACCGGTCTAAATGATTGGTTTTAAGACCGGTTCATTTGCATATAAAGACCGGTTCATGCACCGGTCTAAAAGGTGTTTTTTAATATAAAAAAAAAAAAAAATTTTTTTTCAAAAAATCAGCAGTTTGGTTAGATAAGCTGTTGTAGTTCACGAGCTTTTTCCACCATTTTTACCCCCGCATTGACCACCTCCTTCGCGCCGCTACCACAAGCATCTTGTACCCCATTTCAACCATCATCTTTCATCGCATTTCGACCATCATTTTTCACCCCATCCCGACCACCATCGAGTGATAAGCTAACAAAGCCAACTGTACGATATAAACTTAATTATAAAACATAAACAGATTTAGTCAAGTTAGTATATTAAAAACTAGAGACATTACACAACAATTTCAAAACATGAACATATTATAGAATACATAGTTAATTTGCCTCTTGCTATTATGATACAACAAATCAATGAAATTGACATAGATGGTACAGACAATTAGTTTCTTATACGACTTAAATAGTACTTTGTATATTCCAAAAGTACAACTAACGTTTTCCCATTTGTGGAATTCAACCAAGTCTCTGTTAACTATTGATCCATTATGAAGCCAAAATGTTTCAGGTGAGTGATGAAATGTCCTTGTTTTCCTCTGAAGTTCCCAAAGTATCCCAGTAAACGCAGAGCAGGGCTCCGAATCAGGAGCATAAACCCATAAGCATCTCAACTTTCTGCCACGAACTATCATCTCCAGAAACATAAATTGCAAACTTACCAAATAATAGTAAACTCAATGAAATAGAATACCCCAGAAACATAAATTGCAAACTTACCAAATAATAGAAGAATGAAGATTTGATTCGTTTTGCTTCATGTGTTGAAAATAAAGAAAGTGTGGAAACAAGTGAAAAAAGTAAGTAGAGAACAAGATTAAAAAGAAGAGAAAGAAACAAAAAAAGAGGTTTAAAAATTTCGTATGAGCGGGCAAATTTAGATGAAAATTTTGAAATCCCACCAAGACTTTTTAGACAGGTTGAAATCCCACACGTCTAAAAGAGTAATTTTTTAAACAGGTTTGTTTGATATTCACCGGTCTAAAAGTAGAATTCACATTTAGACCCGTTGAAATCATATACACCGGTCTAAATGACTTTCAAGTAGCTTTTAGACCTGTGATTTTGGTAGAAGGTCTTTATGTGGAGGTCTAAATGATCCTTTTTGTAGTAGTGCAAAATACAAAGCACTATTAATTTGTTCAAGATATTTAATGTAGTCAATTAATTAATTGGTCAATAAATACAATTAATTTAGTTATTAAAACACCCCTTACATAAGAAATATAAATTATCAAGCATATTGTACAACCAACTTAAACACAATTCCTACATTAAATGTTACTAATACAAATAATAAAGCACATTATACAAATATTCAAGCACGAACGGGCAACGGGCCAAACGGGCTAGAGCCTGAACGGGCATGGGCCAAACGGGCTAGAACCCGAACGGACACGGGCCAAACGGGCACGGGCTGAACGGGCATTGGCCAAACGGGCTAGAACCCGAACGGACACGGGCCAAACGGGCACGGGCTAAACGGGCACTGGCCAAACGGGCTCATGTTATACGAATGACTTTAAAAAAGACCAAAAAAGACGACATAAATTCCTTAGTTAAGGAGTTGAAATACGTCACATGAAATTCTTGATATCCGTAAATTTATTATTAAAAAGAACATAATAAACTAAAATACATGATTCACCGGAAAATATTATTTCAGGGTACCCGCCGCCGCAACGCGCGGGTACCCTGCTAGTAGTACTTAACAAATGAATGAGTGATCTTTGGTGTTAACGAGCACAGGTGCCCGCGCGTTGCTGCGGAAATGATTTGTCATTGCATGGAATATTTGTGTTAATGTATATTATTATTATTATTATTATTATTATTATTATTATTATTATTATTATTATTATTATTATTATTATTATTATTATTATTGTGTTGTGGTGTTAGTGTGTTTAATACTTTTGGAAGTGTTGTGTGTAAAAAATGTAAAATTGGACTTAAGGTTTGTTTGAATTGGGCTTAAGGTTTGTTTATTGTTTATGGGTTACTAGTAGGGTACCCGCGCGTTGCGGCGGCGGGTACCCTAAAACAAATGTTATCGGCACCAAATCTCTACTAACGTGTTGGCACGATATCACAAGACAAACAATATGTGTATCAATTGCTTCGTGATATATTTGAAAGTGTAACAATGGAATAAACTACAATGATTGGTGAGACTATAAATGCATCTGCTAAAATGATTTTGCAAAATATATAGCTAAAATATTAAAATCATATACATATGTGTATTCTACTCTTCACGCAGGACTTCTCGATACACAACATTTGACGTGTACACTCCGTCTTCATCGAACTTTTTGGCAGGCTTTACTAATACCTTTGTGTTTCGACGTAAGATCCCTCTCGACAACGCCACATAAAGCTGACCATGAGAGAATACTGAATCTGGTAGATAAACGCCAACATTTGGAATTGTCTGTCCTTGCGCCTTATTTATAGTCATGGAAAAGCTAAGGCGGACTGGAAACTGATTTCTTTTCAACTTAAACGGGAACATGTCACTTTCATACGGACATAACGGAATTCTAGGCACGTATACTCTCTTTCCGGCATGTTGGCCGACAGCGATCTCTGCGTCGATCATGTTCGGCTCTAAAGATTTGCATATCAATCTTGTCCCATTGCATAACCCATTTGAGGGATCTAAATTCTGTAAAAGTATAATCGGGCACCCAACTTTGAGCCGAAGATAATGAGGGGGCAAACCACCAAAAGTTAGCGAGTTTAGTAATTCAACCGGATAATAGTTATTTGTGTCGTCTTCTGCTGTGTCAAAACTGTAGTAGATTCTTTCCGCTCCGGAAAAGCGTTCTATCAACTTATCGTTAATTTCATCAACGTGTTCATTTTTTGTTGATAAAATCGCCCTAGATATGATATCATCCGAAGAACCACCGTTGACTCGCAAAGATGGAAACACTGCGTCGATCAAAGCATCTTTTGATGTTTCCTCATTTATGTAGGGTATGACCATGTCATCGGGTATTCGAATATAGTTTCCATCCAACGTTTCCTCGTCTCCGTTGCCGACCCGTAGTAGGAAAGCCGAAAACCACGGATCTGTTAAAGCTCTCATATTCAGAGTCAGCGAGATCTTTCTAATGAAACACCAAAGAGGCGACATACGTAAGCTCGAGTCAACAATCTGTGCGCGAGTACCACGTCTTATTACCGGCAACACCTGTCTAAAATCGCCACCCAGAACCATTATCTTACCACCGAACGGTAGTTGAACCCCCGTGATGTCTTGCATGGTTCGGTCTACCGCCTCTACTGCTTGCCTTTTTGCCATCGATGCTTCATCCCATATTATTATTTTGGCACAACGAAGAAGTTGAGCGGTCCCGCTTTGTTTTTTAATATTGCACACAGAGTTGTTATCCAGATTTAGGGGAATTTTGAACCGTGAATGAGCGGTTCTCCCTCCCGGCATGTTATTAGCCGCAACACCGGATGATGCAGTCGCGACTGCCAGGAGACCACGCGATCGAACCTCGGCAAGCAAGGCCTTGTAAAGATACGTCTTTCCAGTTCCCCCCGGTCCATCTATAAAGAACACACCGGGAGTATCATCATCTACGTGCCGCATAATCTCATTATATGCGGCTTATTGGTCGGGGTTTAAAGTCTCGCGGGCACGGAGGTGTTCTTCTTCCACAATAATGGCGTCATCAATGACCTCATCCCAGTTCCAATTGCGAAGAGTTTCCTCTCTTTGCCTTTGTCGAGCATCTTCATGAATCTGAAAAATTGTGAAAATGTATGAGTTGTATACAACCAGAAAGTGTTTTGTGATTTGCATTTATCTTTTAAAAATTGTTTTAATTTTTTTTAATATTTTTTTTCATTCAGGGACAAAGATGAGGCCAACCATTATTTGGTCAACAATGATTGGAATGAAAGGATCATCTGGAATGTTTAATGGAAGGTTCACCACTAGTGCAACATTGATTGGGTTTACTGCATTCATTTTCTTGCTGGTAAGAGTTTATGGGTTTGTCTTTGTTTCTAGTAGCAGTAATCTAACTTATTGGGTGAAATGATGCTTTAGATGTTTGATTAAGTGGGTTTTTATAGTAGAGTATATTAAGATATGTAAGGTAATTGGCTGTAAATCAGGAACTATGAGAATAGTAACTGATTTTCACATAAATTTTACAATCTCAGATTTATACAAAAAATATTATATATCTCAGGTTTTTTTATAATATCTTTGGTTTTTTGTCATACAATCTTTTTTTACATGAATTGTGTTTTGAATGTAAGCATTTTTTTTACATGAATCTTTTTTGTCATACAATCTGTGAAAAAGGCAGGTCGGATGGAAAAACGTGGCTAGAGGTAGAAAGGAGGCAAGCTGGATGAAGTAAGAAGGCAGGCTGAGTGGAAGCAAAAGTTTTATCACATTGTACTTGTACATTGAGCTTAGGTAGTTGTAAATATTGGTGATGGGGTGTATTAATTGTATGTATTAATTGTATGTATTAATTTGTACAATGCATTAGTTGTAAATATTAGGGAAGTTTCTATAAGTAGTATTGATTATTGTACTTATAGCTTTAGAATTTGTATTGCTTAATTTTAAGTAATTCTATTAATAGTAGTCATTCCTCCATTATTAGATAGTTAGATAGGACATGCGTTCCCTATATTTCGTACTTTTTTTTTGGTTAGACAATTTGGGGATAAATGGGATAGAAAAGCTAGGGTTTTTTCAATCCAAAATAAACATACTGTAATTAGAACTTATCAAGGCGAAAACGTATTCTGATTGAAACGGTATGGCTCCTAAGTTTCCAAAGTGTTTGAAGATTGCGCATCAAATTGGTGATCGGCGAATTCATAGTGTTCTTCATGCTATTTTTTCGCGAGAGAAGAAGGTATACAGGGGTGATGAAAAGAACTACAATGAAAGGATTGAATAAGTACAGGCTAGGGTTGAGCACAAGCATGGAATTATTCTTGAGTTGAAGAAGTTTATGGGTGACGCTGTTCTGGATGAGTGTTTAGCAGCTTTGAAGGATGCGGAGCAAGAGGATTTTGCTGAAATGGGCCATTTGATTCAGATGAGTCATGCCGCTGCTTTACGTGCTGGTGAGAAATCCAGAATTATCAAGAAACTTAAGAGATTGAAATAACTAAGGAAGTTTAAATAACTTTGTTAATCTTGGGGTCTTTTGTAAGTTTCTATGTCATGATGGTTGAGAGCCTTTTGTGGTAGTTTGTGGGGTAGAAAGGTTAGGGTCACTTTAAAGGGTATTAGGGTTGTGTTTGTATTGTATGTTATGTATTTAGGATGTCTGGAATGTTGACCATGTCTGTAATGTTTCTAGTGTTTTTAATGGTATGAATGGAAATATTAGTTATTAGCTTATTTGATACGTTGTTCTGTTTTTAATTGTTTTGGGTTTTAAAGATTGCAAACATAGTTGGATGAATATTATGAATGCTGCGTGTTTTGCTAGTTTAAGGTTGGAGGAACAGGAAGACATATTCTCTATGATACTTAGTGTATGTTTAAGTCTATGGTTGTTTAGAAGTTTTTTTTTGATGTATTGGTTGTAACTGAATTTGGTTAATAATTATATAAAATTATGATGTTGGTTATTAATCTATTGTGTTACGTAGTTTCTATTAAGTTTAATTACTACGCCACTTATTCTTTTAATTAGTTACGAGGCGATGTTAAGCCCGTGCGTTGCACCAATTGTGTCTAAGTGTCCATAGCTTAATGGTTGATACTCATTAGGTTTACACTATTTGTTCAATGGCAGATTTTCAGATGTTAGAGAATGTAATGAATGTTGCTAGTTCTTCTAAATTATATGATTGTATGCGTTTATGGTTTGTTCAACAGGCAGGTGAAGATTATGCATTTTCCAAATTACTTTTTGCTTGTTGTCAACATTTAAGGCGGGTAATGGCAAAGGACCATACAATGATGGCGAACATGGAAGCTTTAGGTCCTCGTGGTGTTGATTTGGAATCGCTAGATGTTTTGAGAAAGACTCAAGAGAGGCATCGGTTATTGCTTGAAAAGTTAAATAATTTGTTCAATCAAGCGAAAGTTGGTGTTTGTGCGGAAGAAGCTAATGCTATTAAGATGAATTAGTTTAATTAGTTGTTTGGTTTTACATATTTTTGTTGGTATTGAGAATTTTCAATGTTTTGTTTGTTTTCGACTTTATGATATTTAAAATAAATATAAGTAATATTGTTTTAGTTATGGTTTTTTCTTTTTATTTATGATTGCAATGTAGAATTTTTGGATATAAATGTAAGTCTAAGTTAGGATGTTAGGATGTTAATGTTAAGCATTGTGCATGTGAGGGGTTTTTTATGTAAAAAGTAAAGTGTGAGGGTTTTTTAATAATATTTCCAAATTCAATCTTTAATACTGATATGATACTTCTGCATGGGAAGACGAAGTAGCAGCTTGATTTAATTTTTCCGTTATCATTTACAATCATGACTTCTCATTACCCTTTTTTTATACTTATTTATACAAATTATTATCACTGTTTATGATATAACCCTAATATCTATTACTGAGTATCTCACACATAATTATCTCACCAATGGCCGCCTCTCGCAACATTGAAGAACTTAAGGAGGTTACTGGTTCCGACAATCTCGCCACTTGCTTCAAGTTTTTGTTTAACAATCGGGTGGCTGAAGAGGAGGGTTTCTTGATGCGGCTAGAGGAGGAAGCCAATCAACTTCGTAGCCAGATTGATAAGACTGAGATCAGCATAAGGGAGGCTCGTATGCTTGGTCCCTTCAATGAAAAAGCTGTGGATGCGCTGGAGTGTCTGCTTCAGACACAGCAAAGGGATCGTGATAGGCTGCTAGCAATTACCAATCTCCTAGCTGAAGTTCGCGAGGGTTTTCATGAGAAAGAAGGCCATGTGAGGCTTATGGAGTTTCATGAAGCGCTTTCCGATGATGATTAGAACAGTATGGTGGATGTCTTTTGGGTAGTATTTTGAATGATCTTTTGGATGTATATGTATTAATGATCAGATGGTTAACTGCTATGACTCTGAAATTTGATGTTAATGAATTTGATTATGAAGTAATCTAATGTTTAATATTAATAATATTTAGTTTTATGTTTACGTATTATTCTACTTATTTACTTTATTTAATTTTTTTTTCTTTTTATACTTTATGAGAAAGTGTGTTTTCTCTCATACACACATGAGTCAAACACACACTGTTTTTAGATCTGGAGAAAAATAATTAGGGTTTCATCTCAAATTAGGCCGATACATTATACAACATATTAATCAAATTAAATCATAGGTTCATTTGATTTAAGGTTTGTGGTACTTGTGTATTGAATTTCTTGTTTCAATTTTCATGAAATGATCATCTAGGGCTGATAATCGTATGGCTGTGTAAGGTTTTCTTGTGAAATGATATGTTAGATGTTTATGAGTATGCACTTTTTTGGAATATGAGGATTTTGGTTATTGATTTGTTTATCTGTTTTCAAATTGCTTAAGTAAGTTTGATTGAATTTGGATATTAATTGTTTAGGATGAATTAAGAAGTTTGGGATGATTGAATTTGGTTATTGATTTGTATATCTGTTTTCAAATTTGATTAGTAAAGTTTTTGTGTTTGCATACTTAATGATATGGCTTTTGTTGTTATATACGATGTTAGACGGAATATCAACGATGGATGTACGGCGACCAAGGCAGCTATTCCTAAATTTTCTTGGTCGCGGCACATCCATCATTGATACTTTGTCAAAATTTGTCGGCTTCACACGTTCTGACAGTCACCTATCTGAGTACGATATAGTTCACCTCAGATGAATATTGAATAAGGATTATTATAGACTCAAAAAACATATGTGAAATACCGCAAGAGTTGTCAATATTACCATAAGTAGCTGTTTCCTTTTGTATATATGAAAGTTTCTGATTATAAACGTTTATTGCTGTCTTGCGGATATCCATAAGCAAGGTTATATTGTTTGTTGCTGATTGTATAGACTATAGAGTGGGATGTTAATGAAACTTACTTTTACTTTATAAAGAATTATGTTTTTGATAATAAGGATACTGATTATTTTCGTGTATGCATTCAATACTTATTTGCTTTGAAAGGATATACTAAGCTTTATGCAATATTTGACTGAGATTTCAAGTGATAGCTGTGCTAATACATTCTGCGTTATGCATTCAATCTTTAATACAATCTTATGGTACATCTGCATGTATTTATCAGATATCATCTGGGAACATTACATAGATGTGCTAAGATAGGTTGCTGAAAGTTTCCTTAAAAACAATGTTACGCGTGCAGTGCGCAAGTTTCGGCTCCTTGTCTTCGATCATTAGTATTTTAAGGCCATCAGGACTGGTAACTCTAGATAATGCCACATAAAGTTGTCCATGACTGAATACGGGAGTAGGCAAATAGAGGCCAACATAATTAAGTGACTGGCCCTGACTTTTGTTAATGGTCATTGCATAACATGGTTTTAGTGGGAATTGCCTACGTTTTAGGATGAATGGTCACTTAGACTCTGTTTATGTGAGTATAATCCTGTGTATAATGACATTGTCCCCTACATTTGAACCTGTTAGTACCTTAGCATGAATAACAAACTGGCCTAGATCTGTGATGAGCAACTTTGTTCCATTACATAGTCCTTTGCTTGGATTGACATTTCGCAATAGCATGACGGGCAGTTCCTTTTTTAAGTGAAGAGCATGTGGGGGCATACCGGGGAAATTTAAGGAATTCAGAAATTCAATCGGATACAGGTCGTGGTGTTCAAGATTGTCTGTAGAGGCCTTGCAAATCTCATCTGCACTGTTGTATGTAACAGTTTCCCCTTGTAATTGGTTAAACATATACTCATTGATGGCATCAGCATCCCATTCTTAGGAGTTAAAATTGCTCTTTCTTTGAGGTAGACATCGTCGGTTTGACTTGTTGTAAAATCAGGGTATGTCTCTGCAACAATTTTCTCGATAGGAGAATCCTATGATTTAATTAGAAAGGTTTCGGGAATGTCAATCCAAGTTGGCTCATCCTCCCCTTCTTTGCATTTTGCTGGCAACGTGCCATCCCCCACAGCCAAAACCCATCTATTGAAATCCCTTTTTCGAGTATCAATCTGCCTATTTTTACTATACTCATTGACACGCATGCTGCGTGTAAGGGTGAAGACCTTGCAATGCTTCCATAACGCAGACTGGTTTATGCAGGATTGAACAATGTCGGGCCTACTCCCTTTTGGTATAACTGGGAGAACTTGTCGAAAGTCACCTCCCAGTAAGACCGTCACGCCTCCAAAGATTCGACTCCTATTATCTGGTTCATGATATCCTAAAATATCCTTTAGCGTCTTGTCCAATGCCTCAAAAGCATATTTTTGAGTCATTGGTGCTTCATCCCAGATGATAAGTTTGACTTGCTGCATGAGTTCTGCCATATGTGTGTTTTGCTTTATGCCGCATGTACTGTTCTCCAATAATTCAAGCGGTATAACAAAACGACTATGTGCGGTTCTCCCTCCTGGTAGCAACAATGAAGTGATTCCTACATAAATTGAGACTATTAGTTGAAGATGTATTTTTTAAAGTTTACAGAGTAGTTGTTTGTTTTATTTGAATATTCATTTTTACCTGAAGATGCGACAGCAAGCACTATCATACGTTCTGATCTTAACCTTGAAATGATAGTTTTATATAAAAATGTCTTCCCGGTCCCTCCTGGTCCATATACAAAGTCAAAATTCCCTTTTTTATTATGCACAGATTTAATCACCTCTTCATAGATTAATCGTTGTTCGGGATTTAACAATGAATGAAGTTGTTGATGTTCAGCACTACTTTTCTTCATATCATAATCCAACGCTTCTCTGATGAGACGATTGTCCAAGTTGGTTAGTAACTTTGGGTTAGGAAGTGGTAGATCTTGAAACTCTGCTAAAGATCTTCCATGCCTACTTAACAAATCTTGGATTTCTATCAAACAATAGTTCTGGAGTTGTTCATCCGTCAACTCCAAATTTGGATATTTAAAAATTTTCCTTTTTTTATGGAGGATATCCTCTGATATGGACTCCCAGTTTTCTTCCCATAATTTTAAAGGCCTGCTGACATCGTAAAACAACAAAATTGTCAAAAACATGTCACGTAGCTGTGGTCCGAACGCCCATACACTTGCTTCTGATATAGCATGCTTCCATTCTGTGTCATCATTTAAAAGGCCGTATTCAAAACAGGCTTGTTTGAATGTGGAACATAGTCTGGTGTTAACAGTCATGAGATTTTGAAAAGATTCAGGCCCTCTCACAATGTTCAACAGCATTCTAAGATAATATCATTCTCCAAAAGCTGGGTGAGAGTAAACAATCCTGCCAATGCATCTTTTACGTTTTCTTTGTTTCCACATTTTGTCTTTATCATGCCACACATAATGTTGAGGTATCTCAGCATATGTATATGCCCTCGTTGATTTATCACGCTTGTTTAATTCAAACCAGTCAGTGAACATAGTTATGTCGATACCTTCCCTTTGAACTAGGGCGGGTAAGCTTTCTGAGTCACAAAGTGTGATTGCGTTCTGATTCGGAAAGTGGTAATTCAGTCTCATGACTGATGGATATGAGTAATGGATATCATAGGAAAACAAACGCCACAATGCCTCACATGGAGCTAAGAAGCGACAATTCAAATAATTCTTTATTTCGTCCACCTCCAAAACTTGGACATTTCCCAAATCGCCATCGATTGTAACATTCTCTTGTATAACAATTGTAGCGCTATCGGGCCCTTTATTTAAGTACTTAAATAAGTACTTAATTGCCTTTGATTTGTTGCACCATTCCCCATTAATGTGGGCGTGGTACTTCATGAGGAGATAACGATTGTGAGGAACCACATATCTGTTATCGTATTTAAACTTTCCTTTTGTATGGTAAGCTTTATTATCCCTTCCATGATAAATCGCATAGCCATCATTATCAACAATTGTTTCTTCCACAAAAGGTTTAGGAAAATGCTTCGAGCACTTACCCTCAATTGTACATGCGGCGTGCTTAGCATCTTGACCGCAAGGTCCATGTAACATAAATTCAGTTACTATTTTATACCCTTCTGGATCACTTGATTTACATGGTATCTCTGCTGTAATCATGTCATCTTTCTCGCGTGCGGTTTTGCATTTCAACTCTTCTTCTAGCCATAATAGGATATGAGCATGTGGCAGGCAACGTTTTTGAAATTCTATGACATAGACAACTGAAAGGAAATGCAAGAAAAGCTTAAGTTGATGCATACATTTGATGTAGAATAATATACATTGACATTTTGCACCAAGTTGTACTACCTGCCCGTGAAGGACCAAAAATATGATGTTTTGTAAGATCGTCTAACATTTTAGTTAGTTTAATCTTGAAAACACGAGTTGATACTTCTGGACGGTCATTACTTTTTTATCCCGGGATGTGCTTTAACATTTCAGTAACCTCAGGCCATTTTGGATTGGCGGTGAAAGTGATGAACAGGTCTGGATTTCCATTGTTTCGACATATAGCCATAGCATCTTGGTAGTTTTGCATCATATACCTTGGGCTACCAGTAAAACTCCTTGGTAGTACGATTCGTTTCCCAAGCCCTGTTGCACTTGTATCACCCTTTGTTACAGCGTCACACAGGTTATGATATAGATCCACAAGTAACGTATCTTGATTTTGCCTAGTCCATTTAAGTCTTTGCTCCTCAACAGCTGTGTATGCATCCACTAGGTGTAAAACCCAAAATTTTGAACACGTAAAATACCCAGAAGACCATTTGATCTCAAATTCATAAAAGACATCTACAACATTGCGACATCTAATTCTGGTTGTACCCTAAGTATTTTTAACGTTAATAATTGATCGAATAAAACAAATGTACACATTTAACAAATATGTATCATACGCCTAAATAGAATGCTATTACCAAATTATTCATGTAACATTTATATAAAATATATTATCACTTAAAGGTATTATCACTTAAATGGTCCCAAATCAATTCCACAAATTATGCAAGTTACCAAATGTGAGGACTCCCTTTCACACGTTTTTTTCCCAAATCATGCACATATTATTTAGTCAACCATGTCCCACGAAATCAGTGATTATCTTTTTGGATATCCATCACACGCCTACTTTTATACCCTATATATCTTCTTTAATATTTGCCAACATTATTTATAACACAAACCCTACAAAATCCTACACATTGTGCGGCTATATTTTTTTCTTCTTCCTGTACGACTTAAAGGAAAGCAGAAGGAGATTTTGTGGTGACGACTTAGTGGTCTAGGCGAGGTGTTATAGCAGATTCAAGGTGGACTACTGTGTGGCGATTTGGGTTGTTCAGGCTGTAAGTGTTGGGTTCGATCGTGCCTCGCGGAATCTTGTGCTCGTGTTCATGTTTTTGGTTTCGATCTATCGTCCTAGAGGTACTCCTACAAAGCGTCCTTGTATTTTGTTTGACATATGAAACACGTATACACGTTTATAACATGTGAGAACTAACCTAATGTATTCGTTAATGTGATTATTCGAACGAAACTCTCGTCTCATAAAATCATACGTATATGTCGACTTTCTTTCTATTTTGAGTACTTTCGAATCAGTTGTCACAAAAACTCTAAACTGGTCTTTAAGTCCTTATAAGATCTTTAAAAACATGATATGGAACCTGGTATAAAACTCAAGTAAATAAGGAATGAAACATGCATGCATACTAGGTGTGAACCTGTATGATAGCTATGATTTTATGTGAGCATTTTGTCGTGTTTTGGCTCGTTATTCATGTGGCATGTGGGCTGTTTTGGGTGTCATTTGAGTGAGTCGATAAGAGGTTATATATACTGTCAAATCGTGGTTTAATATGGGTCTATTATGGGTCGAATGGGGGAGATTGTCTTGAGTAAAAGTTGGGTCGTGTGGTTACTGATCTAGGTTTCAGAATAAGGTCGGCTGGTGGTTTATTCTTGCATAAAATGTGAACTGATGTGGGGTAGCATGGGCTAGCAAAGGAAAGTAGGGTGTGTGTTTTGTTGTCAAGGAAACGTAGGTCATTATGGGTTAAAATGAGGCGTATGGGGCTGCTGTTCTAGGATAAAAGATGGGGTTTATGCATGGTTTTCTGGTATTACATGGATGTTGAGCATGGCTGTAAACTTCGTGTGGGAATGAAATTAAAACGTGGGTATAGGTGCATGTAACACAAGAGTGTGAACTATGATGTGAAAATGATACTGTATGCGTATACGTGAATGTTAAACAATATTTGTGTTGTGTAGTGAATATTGACTATAGGTAGCGTTAAATGGGTCATAAGAAAAGGACTTGGAGTAAAGGTTTAAAACTCCTAAATTTACATTTTAAACCCTAATAGTTGATAAATGTCATAAATAAACCCTAAACTTTGATATTAACATGTTACACCCTAAACTATAATGTTGGTCATATTAAGTCTTTAAATTTAATTAATTGGCATTTATAACATCACAAATTACTAAATATGGCGGGTTACTAAAAATAGAAAGTTACTTAAAATGGAAAGTCAAGGTAAAATGAATAATTAAGAATCAGTAGTAATTCTCTTCTACTCCTTTAGGTGTGAAGGAGGAGGTTTTGATCCGCATCTGTGTCTTCTATTTCGTATTCGTGTTTGCATTCGCGATCAGGTACAGATATTCTGCCCTTTTTAATAAGGTGCCTTCGACCTCTTGATTTCTGATTTGAACCTATGATATGAACCTTTGGCATTTGAACCTTTGATATGAACCCTTGATATGAACCTTGAGATTTGGACTATGCTTTGACCATATGAAACTTTGCTTTGATATGAACCTTGGACCTTTGACCCCAGTTTGATACTACGAGCCAAATTTGTTTCCTAGCCATGAAGGTAACATGGCCATGTCATTGATGCACCGATGGCATGACTCTAGTGTGTTCGAGTGATGTTACACACCGTCCCCATTTTGATTTGATATGAGCTCACTATGATTTGTTATGGCCAATATGATTTGTTTGGGGGGCGTATGGATGCATCCTAGATTTGATTTGTATATGATTTGATATATTTGTATTTGGTGACTGATGATGGGTGCAATCCACGTCTTTCACAAGATTTGGGAGCTGATCACTCCAATTTGATACATGAGGACACCCCTCATATTATCTGGTTACTATAGAGGTATCCCCTCTGGACTACTACAGGATTTGGATATTTGATTTGTTTGGGCTCGTGGTGGATTACTGTCCTAAACCTTACTCTTTATTTCCTTTTCCTATATCTCATTCATTATGATATGTCTGTTCATCTCCATTAAATTTTGTTTCCGTTTATTATATATCTGTTCACTGGGCTTTTTAAGCTCAGCCGCATTTCTTTTCCTGCGGCAGGTTTAGTAGGAAGCCAGGAGCTTGGGTTTGCTTTGGGATGAGAGATTAGCTTATGAAGACGATACTTTAGTTTTAGTATTCATTTATGTATGACTACGTAGATTTGATATATTTTCCTTTGTAACATTGTAAACCATTTGTATTATGTAAGTCGTATGTTATGCTTGCCTTTGATACGTCACCATTTACGTGACACTTCTACCCTTGCCGGGTTGGGGTGTTACAATTATGGTATCAGGGACAGGTTTACGACTTGTAGTACATCTACCCTTGGCCTGTGTAAGTTAGGACCCCTAGGTTTCCACTGTAGGCGCTCGTAGGATAACCTTTGCGAAGTTGCGTAAGATTTTCCCATAGGAACATAAGTCATAACCGGTGAGGAATGGGTAGTCTAGGACATCCATGTGAGTAGTATTTTCTTCCGCATCACTCTGAATCTTGCCTTGCCTTAGTCATGCCTTATAAGAACGTTTGTCTCAGAAGACGAGGAAGTCTTACCTCCCTTCATTTTCATGATGAACTTAATATGTTAACCAATTTCCTTTGGAAGGATTTGATGTTGACATTTGTCCAGTACGGAATTGTTGTCTGAGCATGCTGATGCTAATAACTGATATTCCTTACATTCCAACTCAGACAGTTAAACGATGTTCGTGTTACTATCGGTGCACACCCTACCATTCCTATGCTATAAGCTAAACAAGATTCCAATCCTTTGAACTGTTCACCATTCTAACCTTCAATTTGATATAGTTGACCTTGAGATATTCTAATACTCTTCCATCCCACACTTTGATGAACCATGTACCTAAATTTGACTTGTGGACTATCCGTATGTTTTGACAACCACATCTGCTCTAAGGATCCATTTGCCTTTGGATGCATTTGACCTTGAGGTCTTTTGATTTCGGATTGGTGACTTTTGTGAAGCTACCGTAGACTGCCATATTTGAAACGTGACCTTTCATAATCTGTTCCACCATATTTAATATGATATTCTCAATCATTTGGATCTGTTAAAATTATTGTGCTTTGGAAGCACATACTCTGATCTCCTGGATTTCCAATTTTCTCCTAACGCCTGTTAATATCCACTCTTGAAAACTCCAGCATCTGAAAGTTTTGTTGTACGAATTTCTGGTGTTCCGATAAACCTTTTTAGATCCGTTGGGAAATGAAGTTTGCATTGACCTGAAGAAGTTAAGAGATTGTAGGAACTGATGGAATATGAGTTTGTTCACTTCAGTGATCTCTTTGAATGCTCCTGTTGGTTTATGAAGAAGAAAGAGAGAAGTATGCGGCGGCACACCGACCATCGTGAATGTAACCGTAATCATTATTCCATTTCCGCGTACCAATATTTGATTTGTTCTATTTTTGAAACTCCGTAGCAGACGACCTCATTTGAGTTTGAAAGACGGAAGAAGCAACCACAAGAACATCTGAGGAAGAAGTTGATTAGTTGAGATTAAGTTCCGCGAAGCATTATAATTTGATTGTGAAGAGATTTGTGATACGAAGGTTTTCCCTAAGAAGATTTCCTAAAGTTGCTTTAGTACCCGTGTGACCACTATGAGTTTTGAATGATGTCAATTGTATTGGCTAGAAGATTCATGTTTTCGCAAGTATTCGGACAATTGTCATAGTATGACAGTATGTTTGTGCTCAGAGACGAACGAGGGACACGTTAACCATGTTAGTATGAAGTAAACCGACCCTTTATTCTAGAAGAATAGATTTACTTGACGATCAAAGATTGTAGCAGACAACACCACCAAGTATCCGATGACTAAAGAGCTTCCACGAAAAGGACCAAGACTGAAGACCATGGTTAGAGTTAGAAACCTTGTAGAAGATTGGTAGAAGATGTTCGCGACCGGCGTTACCAAGAGAGAAGCATGAGAGGAGAAGACAGATTGAGATGAAACTCGATTATACCTCAAGTAGCACGTGGAGATTTCAATTGAGCATCAAGACAACCAGACCGTAGAAGATGAGCTTTCAGTACATAACCCAGGAAGTCCACAGCAGTTTGAGTTGGTGAGTTTTGAATCATGCTAGGGGACCTGTAGGAGACACGCAACCTTAGTTCTCTAGTCATTTTAGTTGTACTAAGATGAATTGAGAGCTGAAGCAGACTCGCAAATGGAGGAATGCAAGGTGATCACGTCAGAGATTCACACTACCACACCGAAGTGTCCAGAAGAAGTGTCAAAGACTTGAGGAGCCAGACTCAAGTTTATGATTTCCTTTTTCACCCTATGATCGTATGATTAGACAAGAGAACGACTACTTGGAATTTGAAAAGATTCGAGATCATGAAATTGAATGGATGAAATTTTGTAGTAAACTTTTGGATTTGGAAGATTTGATTGTTGTAAAGGATGAAGATATTGAAGATGTAATTCATTTCCTCTTAGACCACTTAAGTTTCCGTTACCTTTCGATAGGATCTTTTGAATGAGCCTTACCCTATTAGAAATTCCGTTCTGTGTTCGTTATGTATTTGTTTGGATGATGGTTCGTTATGAGAAGGATGATGAATTGTGGAAGACCTAACGTTTCGACGATGAGTTTCATTTTGAGGTGTACACATTCCGTTACGCTATTTGTACGTTCAAATTCCTCCGATTTAGAATCCGCAGTGATGTTTGTTTGGACCAACCTTAAGAGGTAGAAAGATTGATAGGTGGTTAAGATAAGTAGTTCTGTTCGCGACTTGAGATAAAGTATGACAATCATGATGGTATACTCATATGATGTTGGTATTATGACGAGTAGCTAACGTGATAATACTTACGTCATATGACGTACCCTTATTGTGTTCATAGGATATTTCGAGGAGTACTTTAGAAACCTTATAATGTTGATAAGAGATGTGAGAATTTTTGCATCTGTAAGATTTAGGTTCATTCCACCTATACGCTTAATCTTTTCGCCGTTATACGATCTGAAACGTTTGATTCTTGACACGCATTTGTTGATCCATATATTTCTGACAAGAATCATAAGATCGGCTGTGAAGTTTTCTGCCATTTGATGTCACCAACAATCTATGTTCTGTACGATCTCATGTGATTTGCTTAATCAAATTCTATGGACGGCATATCCGTCAAAATCCTATGTATTCCTTGTACCTCTTCCGAGAGAACGCGATAATCATTTGTCATGTTGGATATGATCTTTGCAATCTGAAATTCAGTATAGTATGTCTTTCTGAGAAACCGAAGCTATTTTGATCAACAAGATAGAGTCATGAGAAACAGGTCATTCACACTTCCATTCACAGTCCGTTGTGCTTTTCGTTTCGTTGCACTTCAATTTTCGAGGACGAAAATTTTCTTTTAGAGGGGAAGAGTTGTAAAACCCGAAATTTTGAACACGTAAAATACCCAGAAGACCATTTGATCTCAAATTCATAAAAGACTACTACAACATTGCGACATCTAATTCCGGTTGTACCCTAAGTATTTTTAACGTTAATAATTGATCGAATAAAACAAATGTACACATTTAACAAATATGTATCATACGCCTAAATAGAATGCTATAACCAAATTATTCATGTAACATTTATATAAAATATATTATCACTTAAAGGTATTATCACTTAAATGGTCCCAAATCAATTCCACAAATTATGCAAGTTACCAAATGTGAGGACTCCCTTTCACACATTTTTTTCCCAAATCATGCACATATTATTTTGTCAACCATGTCCCACGAAATCAGTGATTATCTTTTTAGATATCCATCACACGCCTACTTTTATACCCTATATATCTTCTTTAATATTTGCCAACATTATTTATAACACAAACCCTACAAAATCCTACACATTGTGCGGCTATATTTTTTTCTTCTTCCTGTACGACTTAAAGGCAAGCAGAAGGAGATTTTGTGGTGATGACTTAGTGGTCTAGGCGAGGTGTTATAGAAGATTCAAGGTGGACTACTGTGTGGCGATTTGGGTTGTTCAGGCTGTAAGTGTTGGGTTCGATCGTGCCTCGCGGAATCTTGTGCTCGTGTTCGTGTTTTTGGTTTCGATCTATCGTCCTAGAGGTACTCCTACAAAGCGTCCTTGTATTTTGTTTGACATATGAAACACGTATACACGTTTATAACATGTGAGAACTAACCTAATGTATTCGTTAATGTGATTATTCGAACGAAACTCTCATCTCATAAAATCATACGTATATGTCGACTTTCTTTCTATTTTGAGTACTTTCGAATCGGTTGTCACAAAAAACTCTAAACTGGTCTTTAAGTCCTTATAAGATCTTTAAAAACATGATATGGAACCTGGTATAAAACTCAAGTAAATAAGGAATGAAACATGCATGCATACTAGGTGTGAACCTGTATGATAGCTATGATTTTATGTGAGCATTTTGTCGTGTTTTGGCTCGTTATTCATGTGGCATGTGGGCTGTTTTGGGTGTCATTTGAGTGAGTCGATAAGAGGTTATATATACTGTCAAATCGTGGTTTAATATGGGTCTATTATGGGTCGAATGGGGGAGATTGTCTTGAGTAAAAGTTGGGTCGTGTGGTTACTGATCTAGGTTTCAGAATAAGGTCGGCTGGTGGTTTATTCTTGCATAAAATGTGAACTGATGTGGGGTAGCATGGGCTAGCAAAGGAAAGTAGGGTGTGTGTTTTGTTGTCAAGGAAACGTAGGTCATTATGGGTTAAAATGAGGCGTATGGGGCTGCTGTTCTAGGATAAAAGATGGGGTTTATGCATGGTTTTCTGGTATTACATGGATGTTGAGCATGGCTGTAAACTTCGTGTGGGAATGAAATTAAAACGTGGGTATAGGTGCATGTAACACAAGAGTGTGAACTATGATGTGAAAATGATACTGTATGCGTATACGTGAATGTTAAACAATATTTGTGTTGTGTAGTGAATATTGACTATAGGTAGCGTTAAATGGGTCATAAGAAAAGGACTTGGAGTAAAGGTTTAAAACTCCTAAATTTACATTTTAAACCCTAATAGTTGATAAATGTCATAAATAAACCCTAAACTTTGATATTAACATGTTACACCCTAAACTATAATGTTGGTCATATTAAGTCTTTAAATTTAATTAATTGGCATTTATAACATCACAAATTACTAAATATGGCGGGTTACTAAAAATAGAAAGTTACTTAAAATGGAAAGTCAAGGTAAAATGAATAATTAAGAATCAGTAGTAATTCTCTTCTACTCCTTTAGGTGTGAAGGAGGAGGTTTTGATCCGCATCTGTGTCTTCTATTTCGTATTCGTGTTTGCATTCGCGATCAGGTACAGATATTCTGCCCTTTTTAATAAGGTGCCTTCGACCTCTTGATTTCTGATTTGAACCTATGATATGAACCTTTGGCATTTGAACCTTTGATATGAACCCTTGATATGAACCTTGAGATTTGGACTATGCTTTGACCATATGAAACTTTGCTTTGATATGAACCTTGGACCTTTGACCCCAGTTTGATACTACGAGCCAAATTTGTTTCCTAGCCATGAAGGTAAAATGGCCGTGTCATTGATGCACCGATGGCATGACTCTAGTGTGTTCGAGTGATGTTACACACCGTCCCCATTTTGATTTGATATGAGCTCACTATGATTTGTTATGGCCAATATGATTTGTTTGGGGGGCGTATGGATGCATCCTAGATTTGATTTGTATATGATTTGATATATTTGTATTTGGTGACTGATGATGGGTGCAATCCACGTCTTTCACAAGATTTGGGAGCTGATCACTCCAATTTGATACATGAGGACACCCCTCATATTATCTGGTTACTATAGAGGTATCCCCTCTGGACTACTACAGGATTTGGATATTTGATTTGTTTGGGCTCGTGGTGGATTACTGTCCTAAACCTTACTCTTTATTTCCTTTTCCTATATCTCATTCATTATGATATGTCTGTTCATCTCTATTAAATTTTGTTTCCGTTTATTATATATCTGTTCACTAGGCTTTTTAAGCTCAGCCGCATTTCTTTTCCTGCGGCAGGTTTAGTAGGAAGCCAGGAGCTTGAGTTTGCTTTGGGATGAGAGATTAGCTTATGAAGACGATACCTTAGTTTTAGTATTCATTTATGTATGACTACGTAGATTTGATATATTTTCCTTTGTAACATTGTAAACCATTTGTATTATGTAAGTCGTATGTTATGCTTGCCTTTGATACGTTACCATTTACGTGACACTTCTACCCTTGCCGGGTTGGGGTGTTACACTAGGTGATCCGTCTGAAAACGTATATATAAATATAAACAGTCTCAGAACGAATACTCGTGTGTAGTGTGAGACCAGGCAAGTGATCACCCGGATCGTTTCCCAACGAGGTGTGAATGGAAAAATGTGAAAAGCTTTGGATTAGAGTGATTGATGAATCAGATATTTTTGATTTTGCTTTATTTAACAATTCTAAATAACAAATGAAACACAAATATAAAAGAAAAGTAAACGCAATTAAACTAAATTACAAACGCGCAACAGGAAATCTAAAAATGGGACAAAAACTGAAATTTATAAAATTTAAAACCTAAAAATGTAAAATGACTTAAAACTTATTTAAAAACTTAAATTATATTTTTTTATACTTTTTATTTAATTATTACCAATTATTTATTATTTAATTACTTATTAAACTATTTAAATTTATAAAAATTACTAAATGAACAAAGAAAATTCTAAAACTTTTTCTAAAAATATTATAAGATGAGAAAAAGCTAAGAAAATTAGAAAATTGAAATTTACTTAATTAAAATTTAAAAAGATAAATTCTATTAAATAGAAGCTATCACTATATTTCTATTTTTGGTTTTTCTTAAGGTCTAAAAATGTAATTATATTTTTCCTAGATTAAAAATGACAAAAGAAAATTATGAAAATTGGATTTATATTTTTCTGATTATTTTTCTATTTATTATGATTTAATTACTATTTTAAACTAATTAAAATGATTAAAAATATTAAATGACTTAGGAAAATTATGAAAAATTACAAATAAATCTAAAATAATACTAGAAAGATAAGAAAAATAAAAGTGGAAGTTTTCTAAGCCTAAAAAGCAGATTTGGGCTAATAAGCAGTTTGCCAATAAGCCAAAAATAAGCTAAAAAGCTAGGAAAATTACCAAAAGCTCAGGAAATGTTTAAAAAACTATTTAAATCATAAAACAACTTGAAAATATAAATAAGCACTAAGAATTAGCAAGATAAGCACTTGGCTGTTTAACAAACTAGGTTATGAAATTCAGACAAAACAGCAAACTTGCAGACTGAATTAAGCAGCTCAAATAAGCTGAAAAGTGAAATATTATGGGGGCAAAATCAAGCTTATACTACTGGCTATCTATAAAACACAAAAGCCCTATCACAAACTTCCCAATTGAATTCCAATTGATCCCTAGTTCAGGTGTCTGGAATCAGCAAAAGCTGATTCAGGTTCAGGGCAAGTTTTTGGGGAAATTTGCAGACTGAAATTCAGCTGTGAAATAAGCTAAGATATGGAATCAGGGCACAGAAACTTGAAACCTACTAGGTTAACTACTAGCAAACTAAAATCCAAGGTCACAGCTTAAGTGAATAAGCAGATGGACAGCTGAGAAAAAGTGATTCAGATAGCACTTTGGTTCTGTTTTGTCTGTGATGCACAGACTTGCACAAATGTGCACAAACCAAATGGGACCTAAACCAACTATTAAGTTTACACTATATAGACTATTTGAGACTTAGAAAAGCCAAGAATAAGGGCAATATGAGCTTATGGCTCAAAATGGCTTATTTGGCCTACTAAAGGGCTGAAATTAACACAGACAACAAAAAACTTGATTTCCTATCTAAGCTACTAATTTGATCTTGAAAACAGCTTAATAAGACTCAGTTAAGCTAATGCAAAGTTGGGATTAAGACCAATGTACAGTAACAGCTATTTTAACCTATTGACTGAGTTTAATCCAAACAGCCCTTAATATGGTGTCTGTCTTGATTTTACAAAGGAAAATCCAAATTTTAAACTAAGAGTCTATATATTACTGATTGAATACCTTATATTAACACTGATTAACAACTTATATCACAGGAATAAGCACAATATTAAGCTATACTACTAATGACTGCTTTTGGCTTTTTTTAAAGATTTTTAAGCAAAGTAATGAAAAGCTATCAAACTACTGACAAGACTGATCAAATCTACTTATAAACTATCAAATAGCAAATAAGAGCAATAATCAGCTGATAATAAGCACTAGTACAGTACTTAGAGAAATTAAGGAAAAATCAAGAAAAGCTTACAACTGTCAAGCCTTATGGAACAATAGAACAAGGACCAGAAACAACTCCTAGCTTGTTGTCAATAAGCTAGAAACCAGAAAAACCATCTAGCTTAGTTTCTAAACCCATGATTCAACTTATTACCACTTCAGTTGACTTTGGTTGACTTTCTTGAAATCTTGAATTTAGAACTTGTTTACAGTATAATAAACTTACAATAAGCTATAAGAAGCTTATATAAGTTATTAGAAACAACTGAGAAGTTATTTCATATACTACTTAACAAGATTCTCATTCTCAGAACACATGAAAATCAGGAAACTTGGAATTATAAGTAACTACTGACAATAAACCAAGAACAACAACAAATACACTAGAATTACTTTGTATTGATTGATTGAACTTGAAATTACAAATTACAACTACTGGAATGGAAATATGATTACACTAATTTTACATTATTTTTCCACACACTTTAATTGAGCTACATTACATTCTATTTATACTAAACTGAAATGGGAAAACCCTAATCGACATCCTATAACATATCCCTACCCTTGAATTGCTCCAATTTAATCTCATTCGTCCAATTCACTTTTGGCGGGAAAACAGGACATGTGGGATTTTATCTGTTTTAGTCAGTGAGAGTGGGAGAGAAGCATTAATTGCGTTTGGCAATGTTAGGTAACGTGTTTAGGAGGGGGGATGAGGTGGTGAGTGGTATTGGTGAGGTGGGGGGTGAGTATCTGGTTTTTGGCGCGATTGGTGGTTTTAGGAAGACGGGTCAAACTTTGTTTGACTGAGTTGTTAACTCAGTATAAAAGTTGGGCTTGTTATTGGTTTGGGCTTGGACTGGGTAAATGGGATAAGGGTTGGGTTTAGTTTATTTAGTGGGTTTAATGGTTTGGATTTTAGGGATTAGTTTGGATCCGGTTTTGGTTAGTTAAACAAGCACAAGGACCAAACTTGTAATTCCAGCATAGTTGAGAGGCTGAAACTGTAATTTTCATAAAGTTATCACAAGGACCATTATTGCCAAGATAGATAAACCAAAGGACCTATTTTGTATTTTGTTACAATTTAAAACACCCGAGGACCATTTATGTAATTTTCCAAAAGTTTAGGGGTGAAATTGTAATTTTCTAAAACTTTGCACCAAAGGACTTATTATGTAATTTTATGATTCTTAAAGGACCTTTGATGACTTTTCCTGTTTTTAGAATAACCAGGGACTAGTTTTGACAACTTTTGAAAGTTGAGGGACTAAAACTGCCAATTATGCAAACTTTGTTCATTTTTTATCTGTTTTTAAACTTTTTGCATCTGAAACATATAAAACACAATTCTGGGATAATTTCAGTATTATGATGCATTTCTGAGTGTTTTTGGATGTTTTGGCAGCTCAGATTAGGTAAAAATGATGAGTATTTAGACACTCATCAATCCCCCACACTAAACTATTGCTAGTCCCTAGCAATCTTTTATGAAGTTTTAATGGATTTTTCTCTTTACCAAAAGCCATTACTTCTGGAGTAGCCAATGTTTTAGTATGTGATACTTTGGTACAATGATAACCAAATGATTTTGAGCAAACCATCAGCTGTCAACGGTTTTGATTTGTCTTTACCAAATGCCGTTTGCTTCTGGACTAGCCAACTCTTAGATAAATTATAACTATTATCTTTGGTGAGCTGATTACCAATCATGGATTTTCACTGCCTTAACCACAAGCCATAACCTTGCGGGCTAGCCAACTCTTCACTTATAAAGATATGGTGAGTCGAAAACGATACAATTTTGGGCAAATTGCAAGCCATAAACGGATTTGAGACATCTTTACCAAGAGCCGTTTGCTCCTGGATTAGCCAATCCTTATGTTGGTTAGACATGGCGGACTGATAACCATTTATTGCGTTCTAAGTGAGAAAAAATTTTAAAATTTTGGCTAAAAATGGGGGTACTAGATGGTACATTTGATCAAATTCGCAAGAATTCCCCCCCACACTTAGAACTGAATATTGCCCTCAATATTCAAAGAACCGGTTGTTAAACCAACACTTAGAACGTGAAAGGGAAATACTAATAGCCATTATTTTATATACACACACACTTTTTTTTTTTTTTTTTTTTTTTTTTTTTTTATTTTTACTGTACATATTTACAACATGTGAGGCATCTCCCCCACACTTAGGTGAAACATGGGTGAAAACCCATATTTTGCTACTGTTTTTGATCACCGAGTCGCTAGCTTGACTCGACCCCGAATTCATTGGTTCATGGGGAAGCAAGTGGAACAAAAATTCTCCATCGGACTTTCGTTCAAAATGTTTGGATAAACACTGAAGTACTTGAAAGTTCCACTCCGATGAGATATACAGAGATCCGGCTCATAAATGATAAATGAAAATGCCGGGATCAAAGATAGTGTCTTCATTCCCTAAGGAGTGAAGAACAGGAGAAGTCACCTTGTAGGTGAAGAAAAGAAAGAAAGTCATGATAAAAATCATGACTAACTCGTCATCAGTAGAAGGAGAATTCATGATTTCCACATCATGAATCTCGTCATTTAAGCTCATTTGATCAAGACAGATTCTGGGTGGGAGGGATGGGATTTTGATATCAAGCAAATTCTCAGTGTTGAGAATAGTTCCCTCCGGGACATAAAGATAATCTTTGTCAAGATCAAAGAAGAAGTTATCATACTCCGGCGGAGATATGATATGAGTGAGTTCATCGGAGAACTCCTCGAAGGCAAATGATTCATATTCCGGAATAGAGTCATCGGAAAACAGGTCACTATCCTTTATGGGGATAGGAGATGAAATGGATTTTTCTTTGAAAGCCTCAATTTTAGAAATGAGAAGATTGACAGTCAATAATGTTGCTCGAAGAGCTTCATCCTTGATTTCAGTGTCAATTTCATCATTCTCTTCTTCTAAGCTGACTGGCTCAGAAGGAAATTCCTCCACATAATCGATGTCCTCACAAAATAAAGAATCATAATTACTTGAAGTACAATCATCGTCAGAATTGGAAAACATCTCAACATGATCATGTGAAATGTCAAGAGGAGGCAAATCACACATATTATCAGAGATACCCTCGGACTTACTTGGGATTGGGACAAGGATTTCAGCACTAGACTTTATGAATTCGTCCGATTCCTTTTCAGGAATAGTGCTAATATGCTCATCCCCCATAATAAGAGAGTCTTTGGGGTCCAAAGCTGGAAAGAATGATGGGATTGAAATAGACTGAGGGAGTTGAGAAATGATGCCACCCAAAGGAATAATACTCTCCTCGTCGCCCTCCTTATCAATATTGCTAGCATAAATGGCTTTCATCTGTTCGTCGTTTAGCAATTCTGCAATAGTCTTGTCTTCCTGCCTTTTCTGGACAGGTGTAATTGCAGCTGATGAATTCTCGCAACCTTCGCACATAGAATCATCATCATCGTCATCGTAAATGAAAGTTCGATGATAATTGGAACTCATTCTAGCTGTTTGTTCTTCTTCAGCTAGAAGCTCTCCAATGGTTTTCTGATGATCTTCTTGGGTATTTTTAACAGCCAAATCATTAAGTGCATCCATCATATTTTGGAGTTTTTGGGATACACTTTCAAAAGATTTTTCAAAAGGAGATGGCTGAGGTTGAATCATTTGATACTGTGGAGGCTGGTCATGACAAGAATAGTCGTAATTGTTACAAGGGACCTGCTCATAGACAAGCGGGGACCTTGTTTGACAATCGGATTCATAATGTGGACCACCACAGTACTCACAACAATACATTTGCTGTAACTGATTCGGTGAATCATATGGATATTGGTCATACCCGAAGTTTTGATTACATGGATCTTGTTCATAGACAGATGTATTTCCTGCTTGACAATCAAAACTTGGATGAGTACCTCCACAATATTCACAAGGATCATTTGGCATATTTTGAAATGATGTATCATCGAAGTTTTGATAACACGGCTCTTGCCAAAATGAATCCTGAGAAGGGGTACTGAAATCGTTGTGAAAATCTGGATAATCAAGTGTGAATGGCTGATAAGTGCAAAAACATTGCTTACACTGTGAATCATCCCCCAACGGATTTTCACACATACAACAATTAAGCTGAGTGGGTGAAGATGGCTGAGGTTGTGGAGGGTGTTCGGGAAAATTTTTGATGGAATTAATGATGGTATTAAGCTCTCTTTTACGGGCTACTTCACACCAATGACAAAATCCTTCTGGTGCATACTCTCCACACTTCTCACACTTACACTTGGAACAACGATTATTATCATCCAGCGGACCTTTACAATTACAACAGTGATAGTCTCGCGACGACATGAGAATTAAATATTAAGGAGGGTTTAAGAAGATAGAATCAAACGGATAGAGGGTAAAGGGATAAAGAATCAAAAAGGGTAAGAGGGTAAAGATGAATATTTTTGGGTTTTTTGGTTTTTCCAATCAAAACAAGATCAAAGCACAACACAAGGAACTTAAACCTTAAATCAACCAGCGTACGGTAGCTCTCTGACTGAAAAACGCATAGAGTGGCGGAGAAGCAAAGGTGGGCAATTAATGCTCCTTAAAAACCCGCTTCTTTCAGTTCGACAATTTAATGTCAAACTATCCTTAAACCTCCGTTATAGTTTGTTTATCAATCAAAGGTGAGCCGAATTCGCAAGCGACACAAAGGCAAGTTTTAATCTTAGGTTTGGGAACTTATTATGGTTGTACCCCCAGTTAGGTAGTACTCTGTCTTGATTTTCGATGGTAATTTTTTATTGTTTGTTTATTATTAAAGAAAACGGAAAATGTTTTTGGTGTTTTTTAATTTTTATATGATAATAATAATAATAATATATATAGAAAAGAAAAGAAAAATATTTTTGTATTTTATATTGTTTTTGGGAAATAGGAACTTCTGATAGAAGGATCTCGAATCACTAATCGCTAAAACTCTACACAATAGTCGCAGCACAACCTCCCCGGCAGCGGCGCCAAAATTTGATCCGTCTGAAAACGTATATATAAATATAAACAGTCTCAGAACGAATACTCGTGTGTAGTGTGAGACCAGGCAAGTGATCACCCGGATCGTTTCCCAACGAGGTGTGAATGGAAAACTGTGAAAAGCTTTGGATTAGAGTGATTGATGAATAAGATATTTTTGATTTTGCTTTATTTAACAATTCTAAATAACAAATGAAACACAAATATAAAAGAAAAGTAAACGCGATTAAACTAAATTACAAACGCGCAACAGGAAATCTAAAAATGGGACAAAAACTGAAATTTATAAAATTTAAAACCTAAAAATGTAAAATGACTTAAAACTTATTTAAAAACTTAAATTATATTTTTTTATACTTTTTATTTAATTATTACCAATTATTTATTATTTAATTACTTATTAAACTATTTAAATTTATAAAAATTACTAAATGAACAAAGAAAATTCTAAAACTTTTTCTAAAAATATTATAAGATGAGAAAAAGCTAAGAAAATTAGAAAATTGAAATTTACTTAATTAAAATTTAAAAAGATAAATTCTATTAAATAGAAGCTATCACTATATTTCTATTTTTGGTTTTTCTTAAGGTCTAAAAATGTAATTATATTTTTCCTAGGTTAAAAATGACAAAAGAAAATTATGAAAATTGGATTTATATTTTTCTGATTATTTTTCTATTTATTATGATTTAATTACTATTTTAAACTAATTAAAATGATTAAAATTATTAAATGACTTAGGAAAATTATGAAAAATTACAGATAAATCTAAAATAATACTAGAAAGATAAGAAAAATAAAAGTGGAAGTTTTCTAAGCCTAAAAAGCAGATTTGGGCTAATAAGCAGTTTGCCAATAAGCAAAAAATAAGCTAAAAAGCTAGGAAAATTACCAAAAGCTCAGGAAATGTTTAAACAACTATTTAAATCATAAAACAACTTGAAAATATAAATAATCACTAAGAATTAGCAAGATAAGCACTTGGCTGTTTAACAAACTAGGTTATGAAATTCAGACAAAACAGCAAACTTGCAGACTGAATTAAGCAGCTCAAATAAGCTGAAAAGTGAAATATTATGGGGGCAAAATCAAGCTTATACTACTGGCTATCTATAAAACACAAAATCCCTATCACAAACTTCCCAATTGAATTCCAATTGATCCCTAGTTCAGGTGTCTGGAATCAGCAAAAGCTGATTCAGGTTCAGGGCAAGTTTTTGGGGAAATTTGCAGACTGAAATTCAGCTGTGAAATAAGCTAAGATATGGAATCAGGGCACAGAAACTTGAAACCTACTAGTTTAACTACTAGCAAACTAAAATCCAAGGTCACAACTTAAGTGAATAAGCAGATGGACAGCTGAGAAAAAGTGATTCAGATAGCACTTTGGTTCTGTTTTGTCTGTGATGCACAGATTTGCACAAATGTGCACAAACCAAATGGGACCTAAACCAACTATTAAGTTTACACTATATAGACTATTTGAGACTTAGAAAAGCCAAGAATAAGGGCAATATGAGCTTATGGCTCAAAATGGCTTATTTGGCCTACTAAAGGGCTGAAATTAACACAGACAACAAAAAACTTGATTTCCTATCTAAGCTACTAATTTGATCTTGAAAACAGCTTAATAAGACTCAGTTAAGCTAATGCAAAGTTGGGATTAAGACCAATGTACAGTAACAGCTATTTTAACCTATTGACTGAGTTTAATCCAAACAGCCCTTAATATGGTGTCTGTCTTGATTTTACAAAGGAAAATCCAAATTTTAAACTAAGAGTCTATATATTACTGATTGAATACCTTATATTAACACTGATTAACAACTTATATCACAGGAATAAGCACAATATTAAGCTATACTACTAATGACTGCTTTTGGCTTTTTTTAAAGATTTTTAAGCAAAGTAATGAAAAGCTATCAAACTACTGACAAGACTGATCAAATCTACTTATAAACTATCAAATAGCAAATAAGAGCAATAATCAGCTGATAATAAGCACTAGTACAGTACTTAGAGAAATTAAGGAAAAATCAAGAAAAGCTTACAACTGTCAAGCCTTATGGAACAATAGAACAAGGACCAGAAACAACTCCTAGCTTGTTTTCAATAAGCTAGAAACCAGAAAAACCATCTAGCTTAGTTTCTAAACCCATGATTCAACTTATTACCACTTCAGTTGACTTTGGTTGACTTTCTTGAAATCTTGAATTTAGAACTTGTTTACAGTATAATAAACTTACAATAAGCTATAAGAAGCTTATATAAGTTA
The DNA here is from genome assembly GCA_021014915.2 of Artemisia tridentata subsp. tridentata. Lineage (NCBI taxonomy): Eukaryota > Viridiplantae > Streptophyta > Magnoliopsida > Asterales > Asteraceae > Artemisia > Artemisia tridentata. The sequence goes on from CP139507.1 coordinate 456,319,243, forward strand.
TTAGAAACAACTGAGAAGTTATTTCATATACTACTTAACAAGATTCTCATTCTCAGAACATATGAAAATCAGGAAACTTGGAATTATAAGTAACTACTGACAATAAACCAAGAACAACAACAAATACACTAGAATTACTTTGTATTGATTGATTGAACTTGAAATTACAAATTACAACTACTGGAATGGAAATATGATTACACTAATTTTACATTATTTTTCCACACACTTTAATTGAGCTACATTACATTCTATTTATACTAAACTGAAATGGGAAAACCCTAATCGACATCCTTGAACATATCCCCACCCTTGAATTGCTCCAATTTAATCTCATTCGTCCAATTCACTTTTGGCGGGAAAACAGGACATGTGGGATTTTATCTGTTTTAGTCAGTGAGAGTGGGAGAGAAGCATTAATTGCGTTTGGCAATGTTAGGTAACGTGTTTAGGAGGGGGGATGAGGTGGTGAGTGGTATTGGTGAGGTGGGGGGTGAGTATCTGGTTTTTGGCGCGATTGGTGGTTTTAGGAAGACGGGTCAAACTTTGTTTGACTGAGTTGTTAACTCAGTATAAAAGTTGGGCTTGTTATTGGTTTGGGCTTGGACTGGGTAAATGGGATAAGGGTTGGGTTTAGTTTATTTAGTGGGTTTAATGGTTTGGATTTTAGGGATTAGTTTGGATCCGGTTTTGGTTAGTTAAACAAGCACAAGGACCAAACTTGTAATTCCAGCATAGTTGAGAGGCTGAAACTGTAATTTTCATAAAGTTATCACAAGGACCATTATTGCCAAGATAGATAAACCAAAGGACCTATTTTGTATTTTGTTACAATTTAAAACACCCGAGGACCATTTATGTAATTTTCCAAAAGTTTAGGGGTGAAATTGTAATTTTCTAAAACTTTGCACCAAAGGACTTATTATGTAATTTTATGATTCTTAAAGGACCTTTGATGACTTTTCCTGTTTTTAGAATAACCAGGGACTAGTTTTGACAACTTTTGAAAGTTGAGGGACTAAAACTGCCAATTATGCAAACTTTGTTCGTTTTTTATCTGTTTTTAAACTATTTGCATCGAAAACATATAAAACACAATTCTGGGATAATTTCAGTATTATGATGCATTTCTGAGTGTTTTTGGATGTTTTGGCAGCTCAGATTAGGTAAAAATGATGAGTATTTAGACACTCATCACTAGGTATTGTTGAAATAATCGCCCACCTCTAAGCAAGGTTGTACCTTGGTTATTTTGTTGCTGTATTATGTATGCATAGTACTCTTTCATTATGAGACAACCCCTTTTGGTCTTGCGGGTACATGTGTTCTTGTGATACGGTATTTTTTCATAAAATCCTTCCTCTCCATATGGGAATAATAATGGATATTGAAGGGCCATGTATTCTGAATGCAACTCAGAAATACGTTTCAGACCTTCATCCTTGTTACTTACAACAATATCTCTCGTGGGAATGCCATCACCAAAGTCATTAGTAATTAGAGCTGCTATTTCAGGCACAGTCGGGGTGTTCTATTGCCGTGATGCACTCCGACCACTTAGCAGGCGTAGTTGAAACTTTGATGAATTCTGGGAGTTACACCAATCCCTGGCCATTCGAAATGCCTTGGCAATTGAACTTGATTGATCGAACATTTGAATCAGGCTTGCTACTATCTTTTCATCCCCCACTTCGCCACTATCCTTGTGTATAAAAGCTTCCATCCTGTTTTTTACTTCATTTCCAGTATCCTAAAAGTATAGTTGCGCATATTTGGGTTGAGTACCCCTTGTAGGCAGTAGAGAACCTATTCGATGATAGCTTTGGCCATTTATTCTAAATGTGTATGGTCCCCTGCCTGTATTAATTGAATTATCTATTATGGCTCCAAAAGAAGTGTAGCAAAACATGCCATTATAGACTCTAATATGGTCTTTGAATCTTAAAGATGGCGGATTGTTATAGTCTAAAAGCTTGTTAAGAGGCGAAGGTGCTTCATTAAATCTGGGGAGAAGCACCTTACCTTCTTAGCAGCAAAGGGAGAATTTTGGGTTGCTAGTGTTGGATCCTTTATCGCTTCTCTCTTCATACCACATTATTCTTGTGAATGGTGTGGGGGTCCTCATAATGGTGGGAATTGTCCCGGTTGTAGCATGGTGGAATCAGGAAACGGGTTTGTCTATGACCAAAATCCTTATTCTTACCATGAAACAACCGAATTTTTCAACCAGGCCCCACAACGCCAGATGGAGACATACTCGTGTGAGTCTTGTGGAGGTAGTCCTCACCCGGGTTTTGATTGTCAAACAGGGAACATGTTTGTCTATGAGCAAGTTCCATGTAATCAAAACTTCGGTTATGATTAATATCCATACAATTCACCGAATTAGTCACATCAATCATATTGTTGTGAGTACTGTGGAGGTCCTCACTATAGCTCTGATTGTCAAACGAGGAACCCGCTTGTCTATGAGCATGGCCCTTGTGACAATTATGACTATTCTTATCATGACCAACCTCCACAGTACCAAATGATTCAACCACCACCTCAGCCACTTCCTCAAGAACTTCTCTGTGATTTTTGAGATGCACTAAATGATCTTAAGGATTTTATAATTAAACATACCCAAGAAAATCCTCGTCAAAAAACTTATGGAGAACTTCTAGCTGAAGAACAAGCAGCTAGAGTAAGTTCCCAATATCGTCAAACTTTCGTTTACGATGACGACGATGATGAGGATTCTATGTGGGGAGTTTATGAGAGTTCGTCAGCTGCAACCACACCCGTCCAGAAGAAGCTTTGCAACAGTTCACCAGTTGCTATCACTCCCGTTGATAAGCAGGAAGATACAATAACTATGGGTGAATTATTAGAAGAGGAGCGGATGCAAGTTATAAGAGCTCTATATGCTAAGCATAAGATCGGCGACGGTTATGACGAGGAGTGTGCCCATGCAGATATTCAAATATCAGATGAACCTCCGAGTGGCAATCCCACTCCACCTATCAATTCCGACTCTTCCCCTTCCCTCACTCCGTTTGAGGGATGTGATCCTCTCTTGGAAGAGATCGATGCTTGTCTCAAAGATGAAACAATTTCACCGAAAATTGATGATTCTTGTCTTGATCCGGAGGGAGATATTCTTTTACTTGTGAAAATTATTGAAACAAGAACCATCTCTTTCTCTCCCTCCGAAGGAATTTGAAATCAATGCACCAAAGAAATTTGATGACCTTGTTCCTGAAACCATCAAAATGACTCTCACCAACCCTCTGTTTGAGTTCGAATCTGAGTTTACTTTGATTTCTGATAACCTAATCTTTGATATTCAGATGGAGGAGAGTGATGAGTCCGTGACGGAACATGAGCTCACAGATTCTCATCATATGATTGATTTTCTTCACGAGGACCTATCCGGTGAACTCGCTCGTATCATATCTGTGGAAAACTAGAAGGGGGGTTTAATAGTTTTTACCGTTTTAAAGTTTTATTTGCTTTGTTACTATATGTTAATTTCAAAGGAAACAATCACAAATAAATAATCACACAATGTAAACAAAAGATAAAGAGAGGAAAGATCAAACCACACGACACTGTTGTTTATAGTGGTTCGGCTACAAGGACTCTCTTCCTTGCCTTACTCCACTCCCCGAGTTTCCTACTCGAGAGTTTATCTTTCACTAAGAAACAAACTCCTTTTCTAGGCGGAGAAAACCTTTACACGTCGCTTACTTCCTTTTCCGGTACTAAGCTAAACACCGGGTTCTTTCACAAGGTAGAACCAACCTGACGTCGCCTATTTACTTTACCGACACTAAGCTAGATGTCGAGTTCTTTACACGGGTACAACTACTCCCAACACTCTTTGTGCTTTAAGGACTAAAGCACTAACCACACTCACTGATTACAAATGAAAGATATGATGTGTGAAACTAACTACAATATCACACAGTAATGCAACTAAAGGATTACGGTTCTGTAGATCCTTGAATGCTTGATCTCTTTTTTACAAAATGAAAGATCAAAGTGAAATGCAACTATGAATGATGTTAGTAAGATATGTACTGAATGAATATGTGTGTTAAAGCTATATGAGTGATGAGAGAGCCAAATGATCAGCTTCCTATTTATAGGCAAGCTGATCTTCAGCTCACAGATCCCACGGATCCCTCACAAGGGATCCGTCCTTTATGTGATTTGGATCCGTGGGACGTGACAGCTAAGGTTTAGTTGTCTCTTACCATATCTTAGTTGTATCTTACCAAATCATCCAAGATCTTCAAATGTCAACTATGTATCTTGCAAATCTAACCAAGATATATCAAAGATATTGTATGTGATGCATGCAATGATGTCATGGAATGGTTTTAGAATTAAAGTTTCCTTTTAAGGAAACAAGTTACTAAACTTGTAATTCTTAGTTAATATGTGAAGTGTAAAATGTGTACTTAAGAGACTTAAGCTAGTATTTATTATTTGCTAAAAGATATTCCTTTTATTTGTCATTAACAAAACTAATGAAAGATCAAAGAATATAAATAACGTTTTTGAGACGCTATTTGTATTAACAATCTCCCCCTTTTTGTTGATGACAAAACATAAGGTATATTTTTGAGCAAGAGAATAAATATAGCATGAGTTCTTAAAAATATATATTAAGTTTGTTTATTAAAGAAAAGTTTTGTAAAAAATGTATGTACTGTGATGAATCACAGTTGATGCAAACTTAGTTCCTTTCTCCCCCTTTTTGTCGAAACAAAAAGAGTAGCGTAGCGGAATGCGATTTTGAGAACTTTAAAGCTCCCCCTTGTTTTATACTCCCCCTAGATAGAGTAATCAAGGAAATAATGCATGAATCTACAAAACAAACGGTTAGTATGTGAAATGCTTATGAGATGCTCCCCCTTGATGTATACTCCTCACTTCTTGAGTACCAACGTATACTATGAAGGGTATGATATGCTGTAAATGAAATGTTAGTAATGAATGACTTCAATGAAGAAGTAGAATGCATTTGAAGTATTCTCCCAAACAAGCCTTTCAATAAGTTTTGACTTTTAAAAGTCAAAGTAAGTGTCTGATCATTATTTTTACCTAAAGCAATCATAATTATAGGTTAGATAGTGATGTTAGTTCACAATGATAATATGCAATATGTTGATCACTCATAAGCATAAAAACATCACATTCATTAATTGAAAATTATGTGACAAAAGTCACAAATATGATATGATGTTACATTACAAAATAAATCCTAAATAAAGACAACTACAACATCATCCTAGAAGGTTCCTAACAACACTTTTATTGAGGCGGATGAGAGATTGCATTGAGACGCTCGAGAACATGGTTCAAGATGAACCTCATCTCATTTTGAAGCTCATGGACCAAAATGTTGGTCCTTTGGGCCAAGTGAGATGTTCTCTCACAATGTGCGCAATCATGACTTGAAAAACCAGGAGGAAGACTAGGCTCCAAGTTTTGTGGTGGTGGTGGTGGTGGTGGTTGGTTGGTTGGTTGTTGTTGTTGGATGGTTGTTGTTGTTGTTCATTGGTTGGTGGTGGTGTTTGGAGGGAGTTCATGAGGATGTTTTGGATGTCCATGGCTTCATTTAGACGGTGATCAACTATACCCGAGAGAGTGTAGAGACGGTTGAGCTCTTCACTAATCTCTTCTTGGGTTTGAGGCATATTCATCCACATTGCCTCGTCAATGGCAACTAGAGTGGATGTGGGTGATAGAGGTTGTGGTTGAGGTTGGGATGATGGTGCATCCTGGTATAAAGGGCCATGGATATCCGGGTAAACCGGGTGAAAAAGCATGGGTTGTTGACCTTCAAAGGTCATGGGTGGAAGATTGGGTAATTTTGGTGAAAGTTCTTCTAAGTCATCAAGATGTGGTGATGTAGGAGGAGTCCTAAATAATTCCAAGGGTTGGAGTTTGGGTGATTTTGGTGGTGATGGTGATCTAACAGGCCGTGATGGAGCCGGTGGTGGAGTAGTGGCTATTGGAGTAATGGTTGGTGGTGGTGTTTGTATAACAACATTTGATGGTGTTGGGGTGGAGAGTGTAAGGAAATTTTCACTAGCAATGGGTGATGATATATTGAGAGGAGAATTTTCCTCAGATGAGGAGTTTGCTAAGTTGATAAAACAACAAGGTTTAACACTAATGCGGGCTGTTATTCTTGGAGGTCTAGATGTGGAAGAGTTGTTTGACTTGGTCATGGTGAAGTATGATAGCTAAGATGTACAGGAGAGGAAATGGTTGTTGTGTGAAGTGATGATCCTAAAGCACTAATTTATAGGCAGAAGGTATATGAGTCTGTGTGTTTGGATTTGATGTGAATCCAATAGAGAATGTTGGTTCTAAATGATTTGGAACAAAAATTTGTGCAGGTCATATCAAGGAAGTCAATCCATTGAGCTTTGGTTGAGTAATATGTTTTGGATATGCAGTTAATACAAGAGGATAGTGGAAAATCTGATGATTTGATATTTCCACGGATTTGACGGATCCCTAAAAAGGGTTCCTTCTTTGTATCAGTTTGGTAACTCACACCTAAAATTCAAAAATTTAAATTTTGGTGGGAAATTTAGTTCCTAAGTTTCTAAGAATTCCTAAATAATTTTAAGAGGAATTATGATGAGTGAATGAATCCTAAGTGATACTAAACATTTAAGATGTAAGGATCGGGATAAGTCAAAAAAGTTTTATAATTTTACTGGGAAACCTGCGGATCCAAGTGGATTCAAATGCGGAACCATGTTCTGGGATCCGCCAAATCCGCAGGTTGGCGGATGGCGGATCCAACGATAAGCCTTGGCGGAACCCTGGTTTGGGATCCGCCGGATCCGTATGCCTAATACTTAAAAACTAAACAGAACATATGTCATATTTCTCGTTTTTCGACGAAAACCCGAAAATTCACCTAGACCTTACATAACATCTAATATGTATAGCAAAACAACTAAATATGATAACATTAACATATGATTGCACATAGTTTAATCCGTACTTAGAAACTTACCGTTTTAGGTGTTATGCCAAACACTGGCTATAACCCGAAAAATTGATAACCATGATGGTTATCCACCTGCAAGTGTTAGTTATTACACATACACAACAAGTATTATCAGATAAATTCTAGACACATAGAAGTTTAACAACACAATATCCAACATTGTTTAAAACCAAACACTCCATCAACTCAGCTTCTTCTTCAACTTCTTCATCCCCTTGTGTAATTTCATCATCCAACGACCCAGATTCTTCACCATTCCTTTGATGTTTCGATACTCAGCGGATTCATTTTGAATTGGAGGAAGATGGCTCAAGTATTCGGGTGGAGGAATCCTAGAATTTGGCAATCCATCATCTTCACTCATTGAAGATGATGAGGATGATGTTGGTACACGAGGACGTTTCCCCTTATCAACACTAACCCTAAAGTCGCTCAAAGGAACGAAGGTATGTTCAATTTCGTTGTAATCCGGAACAAAGCCTAAATGGTTTGGACGAGCGGGTTCAAAGGCTCTATAAAGTCGGGTTAAGAGCATACCATAAGGCATTGCAATCTTGCTTTGAACCGGAATGTCACACATTCTTTTGGCAACATAATAAGCAAGATTGAAGGGTTGACGAGTAGAGATGTTGTACATCATGTGACATAAACAAGCATTGATATGATCACGGTTTCCTATGGTGCACATCACATTTGCCCTTAATACATCCTCCATCTTCTTGAATTCGGGTTTTAGTTCATTAAGTTCCATTGCAAATGGATCTCTAGCAACTTCACGACCACGATACATTCTTGTGGGGTTGTTCTTAGGAATGAAGAGATGTTCCCTAATCACTTCTTTTGATTCGAGAGGAGTGGCATATGGTGCCGTCCTATCGAGATTGGAGTCTAAGATTGTTAAGGACCATTTGTCCGAGTAAATACATGTCCCTTGGCTTGGAATTCCTAAGACCTCACCAAATTGATCAAGAGGGATGTTGACAAGATTTCCATTTAGAGTAAAATGAAGACTTAAGTAACCTTCATCACTCGAACTAAGACCTACACTAGCATAGAACTCAAGTATGAACCTAGGAATGATTGGTTCATCTATGTCTAAAAGAGAATCAAATCGAATTGCGGCTAATTGTTCCCTAAGTTGAGTTCCTTCATAGAATGATGAATCTACGGCTCTACCCTCATGGACATACTTTTTCTCTAAGGCTTTGAAAATTTCGATTTGGGCATTGGTTAGACCTTTGGTTTTGTGGAATTTGGGTAAGTAGTTAACGGTTTTCTTGTGATCGTAGTTGGTTGCGGGAGGCATGATTTTCCTAAGTACAAAAGTTACATAGTTTTAGTTAAAATGATCAAATGAAGTGTAAAATTCCTAGTGTGTGCCTACATGGGGACAATGTGGAGGTGCGGTTATCTCGACTCCTTTTGATGCAAGAAAAATTAGTTTATGCAAATTTTGTTTATAAACGAGAGATAACCCAAACGCTCCTATTTCAATGTAGCTACGGTTGAATGTACCCGAAAATACATATTAGTTATGTATTCCCTTTAGCATTCAAGAGACATTATGCAAGTGAAGTCTAAAAGATAACGTTTTTGCATTTGTATGAACAATGTAAGAAAAAATCATTTTACCTAGTCGTTAGAAGATTTTAGTGAAAAATTTTCATGGGGTTTTTGTTAAATTAAGACAATGTGCTATGAGATGCAATTCCTAACTAAGAAAAACATGTTTTTAAGTATAATGCAATAAATATGCTTCATGATTTTTCAAGAATTATGCATATACCCCAAGTTTTGGTTTTGTGCATGAAATGGAAATCCTAGACGCAGATCAGGAGTATAAATATGATAAGAATACTTACAGTGATGTTAGAAGCACAGATTTGTGGAAGAAAATGGTCTAAATTGTGATGGAGATTAAGTGTGTGTCGAGTATAGTAAGGTGATATGTTTTGGAGTGAGGAGTGAATAGTAGTTGTTCTTGTTTATTAAATAATAAACTGAACTCAGCATGCGACGGATCCGGCGGATCCAAAACAAAGGATCCGTCCTTGTTATCGATTGGATCCGCGGATTCAGAACACATGTTTTGGTTTAGTGTCGTGTGTGGCTAAACTAATGTTTATACTAATGTTTCTCCTAATCACTAGGTTCCATTAATCCTAATCCAAGTCTAAGATAATTAAAAGTTTCTCGTTTAAGTGGTTTAGTGAGAATATCAGCAATGTTGTCCTCTGAGGAAACTTTCTCAATTGAGATGATTCCCTTCTGTACATTGTCGCGAAGGAAGTGATGACGTATTTCAATATGTTTGGTTCTAGCGTGTTGGACTGGATTTTTGCTTAGATCGATAGCACCTTTGTTGTCGCAAAGAATGGGAATGTTGTTAAGTTCAATTCCATAGTCGACGAGAGCTTGTTTCATCCACAGTGCTTGTTGACACGCCTTTCCTGCAGACACATACTCTGCCTCTGTTGTTGAGATTGGGAGGGCAGTTTGTTTCTTAGCGAACCATGATGTTAGACAATATTCTACTAAAGTACAAATACCGCTAGTACTTTTCCTATCAACATAATCACCTGCGTGATCTGAGTCAGTATACACTATGGTTTCTACACCCGTTCCTTTGGGATACCATAATCCTAAGTGTGTAGTACCTTTGATGTACCTAAATATTCTTTTAACGGCTTCAAGATGGGACGTTTTTGGATCTTCTTGAAAACGTGCACATAGACAAACACTAAACATAATGTCAGGCCTACTAGCCGTAAGATAGAGTAAACTACCAATCATTCCTCTATATTTAGTGCTATCTACGGATTCATTTTCTTCATCCTTAGTAAGTTTGGTTTCGGAGGACATGGGTGTTCTCATGGGTTTTGAGTCTTCAAGACCAAACTTCTTAAGCATATCTTTGATATACTTTGATTGGTTGAAGAATATCCCATCTTCTAATTGTTTAATTTGGAGACCTAAGAAAAAGTTTAGTTCCCCCATCATACTCATTTCAAACTCGTCATGCATGATTTTTGAGAAATCGTCACATAACTCTTGACAAGTTGAACCGAATATAATGTCATCCACATATATTTGGACTATGATAATATGTGATCCCTTTTTCTTGGTGAAGAGAGTATTGTCTACTAGGCCCATGGTATACTTATGGTCAACTAGGAAAGTCTTAAGTCGATCATACCAAGCCTTTGGTGCTTGCTTAAGTCCGTATAAAGCTTTCTTAACTTTGAAAACATAATTACTTTTTTCAAAGTCGGCAAAGCCGGGAGGTTGTGCAACATATACTTCTTCATTTATAAAGCCATTTAAGAAAGCACTTTTGACATCCATTTGAAATAACTTAAAATCATGTGCACATGCATATGCAAGTAATATTCTAATAGACTCAAGTCTAGCTACGGGTGCAAAGGTTTCATCGTAATCTATACCTTCTTGTTGATTGTAACCTTGAGCTACTAGCCTAGCTTTATTTCTAGATATAATACCCTTTTCATCCATTTTATTTCTAAAGACCCATTTGGTACCTATTATGGTTTGGTTTTTAGGTGGAGGGACCAATGTCCAAACATCATTTCTAATAAATTGATTAAGTTCTTCTTGCATAGCAATTACCCAAGATTCATCTTTTATTGCTTCGTCTATATTTTTAGGTTCAATGGTTGAAATAAAACAAAAATAATTACTTTCATTTTGAGCTTTGGATCTTAATGTTCTTTCATTAAGTTTTCCTATGACGTTTTCTAATGGATGACTTTTAGTTTCTTTAATATTGACTATTTCTCCTTTTACGGGTTCATTGTCATTTTCAATGTTTTCTATATCATTAACCATTTGACTTTCAACTAAGTCATCATCTACCAAAGGTGATGTCTTAGAGGGAGGTGGACTTTCGTTGAATGTTACGTTCAACGATTCCTCGATTCTTGATGTTTCCTTGTTTAATACAATGTATGCTTTACTGTTTTGTGAATACCCAAGAAATACACCTTCATACGACTTTGGGTCGAACTTGGTGAGATAATCTTTTGTGTTTAAAATGAAGCATTTGCTTCCAAAAACTCTAAAATATCCTAATGTAGGCTTTTTGCCTCGATAAATTTCATAAGGAGTTTTATTTAAAAATTGTCTAATTAAAACTCTATTTAGGATATATGTAGAAGTATCTACAGCGTGACACCAAAACTTTTGTGGTATGTTTTGTTCATTTAACATAGTTCTACTCATTTCTTGAATTGTTCTATTTTTACGTTCTACTACACCATTAGATTGAGGTGTACGAGGAGCCGAGAAATTATGAGTAATTCCATTATTATCACAAAAATTTCCAAATTGAATTTCATTGTCAAATTCTCGACCATGATCAGTTCTAATGGATACTATATTATTTCCAATTTGATTTTGAATTTTCTTGCTTAGAATTTCAAATTTGTCGAATGCCTCATTTTTAGTTTTCAAAAACTTTGTCCATGTATATCTAGAGTAATCATCTACTATAACTAAAGTGTAAAAATTTCCTCCATAACTTTGTATAGCCGACGGGCCAAACAAATCCATATGTAATAATTCTAGGCATCTAGATGTAGATACCATGTTTTTAGCCTTATGGCTATTATGTACTTGTTTCCCAATTTTGCAAGCATCACAAAAGTGTTGGTCATATTTCAACTTGGGTAGGTTCCTAACGAGTTCTTTGGATGACAAAGATTGAATAAGCCTCATATTAGCATGACCTAAGCGTCGATGCCATAGAGTTGAGTTTTCGTCCAAGGAGGTAAGACATAACTTATCTTTAGGTGTTTTATCTTATTTCATAACATAGACATTATTCTTTAAAACACCTTTTCCTACGGTTATGCCATCTTTAAGTATTTTACTTCCATTTTCACTGAAAAGGACGTTTACATTTTGCGGCACAATTGACTTATACTAAGTAAATTAAATCCTAAATTATCTACATGAGCAACATCATCAATAGATAGAGAGTCATGAGAGATTGTACCTTTTCCGATGATTTTACTTTTAAGCTTGCTACCGAATGTGACATTACCTCCGTCATACACTTGATAGGTTGAGAAAAGATTTTTGTTTCCCGTCATGTGTCTTGAGCACCCACTATCTTTGATCCACTCATCAGGTTCAAGATCAACTTTCAAGCATACCTAAGTTCATAAAAGACTCAAGCATTTGGTCCCCAATATCTCATGGGTCCGTTTGGGTTAAACATGACATTATCATGGTTTATGTATGTAAATGGTGGACAATTGTTCCATGACATATAACTAGGACCATGAAAGTTTCTAGGTATGTTTTGGTTCCAATTATTTTGATAAGTATGTTGTGGATTAACTATACTCTTTGGAAAGGGGTGTTTGGGAAAACTCATTTGAGGTCTCTGTTGATCTGTTTTAACTCTATATTCATTTCTAGCTTGTCCTCTTCCTAAGGATACTGCTGGTTTATGTTTATTATAGGTTATACTACTGTTAGGTTTCTTAGTAACTTTAACAAACTCGGAACGGTCGACTTTGTGAACCTTCTGTTCAACTTCTGTACTCGCGGATCCTTTGGATACACTTGGCGGATCCAAATTTTTGGATCCGTCAGATCCGTGAGTGTCCAACATGGTTGAATCAGTTTTATTCACAGTCTGTTCCTTATAATCACTTAAGGTTCCTAGTTTCATAAAGCCTAGTCCTGTTTTTATCATGAGGTAGCTTTTGCATTTTCATTATTTCATCTGCACAACTTATGTTTTTATCAAACCTTTTAAACTTTGAATTTTGTTTGATTAAATCTTCCTGTGTGGTTCTTAAGGTTTCTAATTCAAGTTTTAGTTCTTGACAAGACACACACGTTTCTTTACTATCTTTACCTTTTTCAATTCGTATTGCTTTTTCTTTAAGCCAAAATACTTCATTTTCTAAAAGTGATGTCTTTGTTTTCAAAAACTTGTTTTTGTTTATGATTTTTAAAGTAACGTCACACAGTTTGTTATATTCAACTTCTAAGGTTTCATCATCTATAGAGGAGTATGAATCAGAATGTACCTCTTCTGTGTCATTAGCCATAAGTGCCATTTCGTTGTTCTTAGGCTCATCATCATCATCTCCTTCACTATCGCTCCAAGCTCCACTAACGAAGGCTCTTTGAGACTTGGTCTTTGGAGGCTTTGGACATTCTCCTATTAAGTGACTGGAGTCACCACACCTATAGCATTTCCTATCAACCTTACCTTTCTTATCGTCACGATCTTTCCGAGAGGATTTCTTTTCATCACGAGGTGGTTTTACAAACTTTCCTCGTCTCCTGAAGAATTTCTTGAAATCCCTCACGGCCATGGCATACTCTTCATCATCACTGTTTGAACAAGACTCATCATCATCACCTGACTCGACTTTGGCTTTCAAGGCAATAGACTTAATCTTCTCCTTTTTGCCTTTGACAATTTCCGAATCTTTTTCCATAATCATTTCGTGAACTTTAAGGTTTCCTATGAGCTCATCCAGTGTCATGCTTGAGAGATCTTTAGATTCTTCAATAGCTGTCACCTTTGCTCTCCATTTCGGATGGAGTGCTCTTAGAAATTTCCTGACAAAATTCTTACTAGAAAAAGATTCATCAAGTGCTTTAAGTGATGTAATAATAGTATTGAACTTAGCAAACGCACTATCAATGGTCTCATCTTCAGAGATAACAAATTGTTCGTATTGTTGGACAAGAAGATCAATTTTGTTATCTTTTACTTGTGAGTTCCCTTGATGTGTGATAATAAGAGATTGCCAAATATCCTTAGCCGTTTTACACATAAAAACTCTTTCATATTCTTTCTTAGGTAAGGCATTATAAAGCATCATTTTGGCTTCATTATTTTTGGCAATTAGTTTCTTTTGCTCATCACTGTGACGAGTAAGAGAAGCTCCTTCATCCCGACCACCCGAAATATTATTACTAATAGGTTTGTAATCACCATCAACTATAATATACCATAGATCTATGTCCTTTGACTTTACATAAGTCTCAAAGCGATTTTTCCAATAAATAAAACAATTTGGTTCAAATAGAGGTGGTCTCTGCATAGATTGCCCTTCTTTAAAGTTTTCAAAATCCATGGATCGTTTTAAGTTTTAAAATACAATATACTTTAAAGATCTTAAGTAACGTAGCTCTTGATGCCAATTGTGGAAAACTAGAAGGGGGGTTGAATAGTTTTTACCGTTTTAAAGTTTTATTTGCTTTGTTACTATATGTTAATTTCAAAGGAAACAATCACAAATAAATAATCACACAATGTAAACAAAAGATAAAGAGAGGAAAGATCAAACCACACGACACTGTTGTTTATAGTGGTTCGGCTACAAGGACTCTCTTCCTTGCCTTACTCCACTCCCCGAGTTTCCTACTCGAGAGTTTATCTTTCACTAAGAAACAAACTCCTTTTCTAGGCGGAGAAAACCTTTACACGTCGCTTACTTCCTTTTCCGGTACTAAGCTAAACACCGGGTTCTTTCACAAGGTAGAACCAACCTGATGTCGCCTATTTACTTTACCGACACTAAGCTAGATGTCGAGTTCTTTACACGGGTACAACTACTCCCAACACTCTTTGTGCTTTAAGGACTAAAGCACTAACCACACTCACTGATTACAAATGAAAGATATGATGTGTGAAACTAACTACAATATCACACAGTAATGCAACTAAAGGATTACGGTTCTGTAGATCCTTGAATGCTTGATCTCTTTTCTATAAAATGAAAGATCAAAGTGAAATGCAACTATGAATGATGTTAGTAAGATATGTACTGAATGAATATGTGTGTTAAAGCTTATATGAGTGATGAGAGAGCCAAATGATCAGCTTCCTATTTATAGGCAAGCTGATCTTCAGCTCACGGATCCCACGGATCCCTCACAAGGGATCCGTCCTTTATGTGATTTGGATCCGTGGGACGTGACAGCTAAGGTTTAGTTGTCTCTTACCATATGTTAGTTGTATCTTACCAAATCATCCAAGATCTTCAAATGTCAACTATGTATCTTGCAAATCTAACCAAGATATATCAAAGATATTGTATGTGATGCATGCAATGATGTCATGGAATGGTTTTAGAATTAAAGTTTCCTTTTAAGGAAACAAGTTACTAAACTTGTAATTCTTAGTTAATATGTGAAGTGTAAAATGTGTACTTAAGAGACTTAAGCTAGTATTTATTATTTGCTAAAAGTTATTCCTTTTATTTGTCATTAACAAAACTAATGAAAGATCAAAGAATATAAATAACGTTTTTGAGAAGCTATTTGTATTAACAATATCTCCTCCAGAATATGATTACTTTAATTTTGAGGATGATCCTGACCCGGGGGGAGATGTAGGGGCTGTTTCTTTTTTTTCCTGTTTCTAGTTAGTGTCTGTGTGGATATATGTGTCCTGTTTCTAGTTAGTGTCTGTGTGGATATATGTTGTTTCTTTTTTATGCTTAATTGACCATCTTAATACGAGTTTTTTCCCGAACTAGTGTAGATGGAAAAAATTTATAAAAATTCAAAAAATTTATGAAAATTCGAGAAAAATTTATAATAATTTTAAAAAAATTCGAAAAATTTTAAAAATTCAAAAAATTTATAAAAATTAAAAAAATTCGAAAATTTTATAAAAAATTATAAAAATTCGAAAAAACTTATTATAATTTTTAAAAAATTCAAAAAGTTTATAAAAATTTATAATTTTTTAAAAATTCAAAAAATTTGTAAAAATTTATAATTTTTTAAAAATTCAAAAAAATTATAAAAATTAGAAAAAAAAAATTTAAAAATTCAAATTTTTTATAAGTTTTTTTGAATTTTTATAAATATTTATAAAATTTTCGAATTTTTTGAATTTTTATATATTTTTTGAATTTTTATAAATTTTTTATAAAATTTTCGAATTTTTTGATTTTTTTATCAATTTTTTGAATTTTTATGAATTTTTTTGAATTTATCTAAATTTTTTGAATTTTTATAAATTTTTTGAATTTTTAAAATTTTTCGAAATTTTTTTTAAAATTTTTATAAATTTTTTCGAATTTCCACAAATTTTTCGAATTTTTAAAATTTTTTTGAATTTTTATAAATTTTTTCGAAGTTTTCTAAATTTTTCGAATTTATTTTTTCCACCTACACTAGTTCGGGAAAAAACTCGTATTAAGACGTCCTGGATAGAAACAGCATCAAATTTTGCCCCCTTTCACATTAAGGATTCTCTTTTGCAATTAGTTAAAAAGAAACACCAAAGTTTCCTGTTTCCAGCCAGTTTTGTTATCAAACAAGACATTAAGCAGAAAGTAAACAGCTCCGTACTCTATCATGAGAGTTTGCTTATTGATGACATCATCCCAACCTTCCCTCCCGTGGTTTTTATTGATGGTAACCATAAGAGCTTCAATGATGTTATGCAAGATCAGAAAAATGGTAATTTTGAGGATGAAGAATGGATCCTCATTGTGATAAAGATCCTTCTCCTTTTCTTCACCTATCCGATGACTACTTCTCTCCTTCACTCCTTCGGGAGTGAAGATAACGTCTTTGACCCCGAAAAAATCACTAGAGGAAAAATCATCATTTGAATTGAAGAGGGGGTTAGAAAACGTCCCGAAAAAATCATCAGTAGTGTCAAGAGGATGATCACTACAAATAGACGAATCACATTCTCTGTCCGATATATCCTCAGACTCACTTGGGATTGGGACAAGGTTCTCAGCACTAGACTTTATGAATTCATCCGATTCCTTTTCAGGAACAGTGCTAAGAGGCTCATCCCCCATAATAAGAGAGTCCTCGGGTTTAGACTGAGAGGGAAGGATGGACGTGATTGCAATAGACTGAGGGAGTTGAGAAATAATATCACTCAAAGGAATAGTACTCTCCTCGTCGTCGTCATCTTCATCATCGAGCATGCACGCCTGATTAAATAAGAAACGGTTATGTGCTGCACGTTCAATGGTGAGTAAATCTTCCATAGATTCACCATGACGACCTTCTTTGGTCTGTTTAGCAGCCCAGGCATTAAATGCATTCCTCACATCATGAAGTTTTTGGAATACATCTTTGAAAGCAGAATCCAGAAGATCATTCCTAATATTATGAATTTCTTGGAATGATTCTTGAGGAAATGGCTGAGGCTGCGTTTGAATTGGTTGATATGTGGAGGTTGGTCATGATACGAATAATCATAATTGTTACAAGGACCATGCTCATAGACAAGCGGGGTCCTTGTTTGACAATCGAAATTATAGTGCGGACCTCCACAGTATTCACAACAGTAAAACTATTGTGGCGGTGAATAATATGAAGATGCGTCAAATCCGGATGGTGTCTGATTGTTATAAGGGTTCTGCTCATAGACAAGCGCATCTCCCGTTCGAAAATCATATCCCGGATGAGGACAACATCCACAAAATTCACACAAGTATGTCTCCATATGATGTTGTGGGGGTTGGTTGAAAGGGTCGGGTGTTTCATTGTAGGGATTTTGGTCATAGACAAACCCGTTTCCCGAATTTACAATGCTACAACCGGGATAATTTCCACCATTTAGAGGTCCCCCACACCATTCACAACCATAGTTGTAAGATGAAGACATAAAAAGAATTAAACGGGTAGAGGGTGAGAAAAAGAATTAAACGGATAAGAGGGATACGAAGAATATTTTTGGTTTTTTAGAAACATTTTGAAAAATATAAAGGGAAAATAAATTTTGAAAAGAAAATCTTTTTAAGTTTTTTTTTTTTTTTTTTTTTTTTTTTTTTTTGAAAATATTTACGAAGATTCAAAACACGCAATGATAAACGAGAATTCAAAATTCGCGTCAGCCCTCCCCAGCAGCGGCGCCAAAAATTGATTCGCTGGAATCAAGTCGTATTTATTTCCAAGGAATACAATGAAAGTTGTATTCCCGGGTCGTTATCCCCAACGAAGGCGTGAATGGAATTTGTGATTTCGAATCGTGATTGCGTGTGCTGAATGGTGAGAATAAAGAGTTTTTGGGTTTTTATGCTAAGATATGTGAACATTA
This sequence comes from Artemisia tridentata subsp. tridentata, assembly GCA_021014915.2. NCBI lineage: Eukaryota > Viridiplantae > Streptophyta > Magnoliopsida > Asterales > Asteraceae > Artemisia > Artemisia tridentata. The sequence continues at coordinate 456,337,335 of CP139507.1, forward strand.
ACAAAAAACGATTTAAAAAGCAAGAAAAACAATTTAAGAAAAACAAACGTGATTAAAAACGTAATTGGACTAAAAAAAACGCGAATTATAGAAAAACGGGAGCTAGAACAAAGCTAAAAACGTCAAAATGATTAAATATTAACTCTACGGATGCCAAAATAATTTTCTTACGTCCTAAATGATAAAAGAAAATTTTGGAAAAAGAAAAATATTTTTTTGACTTTTTAATTAATTAATGTGAATTTAAAACTAAATTAAACTATTAAAATTATTTAAAAATAGTAAACAGTAATGGAAAAATATGGAAATTTTCTGATAAACCTAAAATCAAATTTCAAAGCTAGGAAAAATGAAATCAAAGCTTAACTAAACCCTAATAAGCAGAATGAGGGAAATAAGCAGTTGGAATAAGCTCAAAAATAAGCAAAACTAATCCAAAAATTCTCCAAAGCTCAAGATCATAAAAGCACACTAGAACAAACTTAAAACAACTGAAAGAGTACAAATAAGCACAAGAAATAAGCAGAAAAGCAGCTGATCAGTAGGCAATAAAGACAGAACCAAAATGGGTAAGTCACCTACTTTGGACAGCTTTATAAGCTAGAGAAAAGCTTATTGGGGAAATCAAAAAGCAGATTAGGGAAGCTCATACTACAAGCTACTTAAGAACTGAAAATGCCCAAAATTTAACCTCAATAGCTAATCCAATTGGACCCTAGATCAGATGATCAAAGAATCCAAAAACTGAGCAGGTTGAGATCAGGACAGATGGCTAACTTGCAGACTAGTAATAAGCTATTAAATAAGCTGAAAATTCAGAATTAAGCTAAGACAGATGAAATTCATACTTAACGCTATCTAAATACCAAAATTCAGACAATATCATGAACTACTAATCACTTAAAAGTAACCTAGAAAACAGTGACAGGACAGGCTAAAAACTAGAAATCTGATGCAGTAGTGAAGAGTTTTGACTTCTAACCTTTGCAAAACTAACTGAAATGGTACCAATTTTTGAGCATACACTAAGCCCACTGAAATGAACCTATAGATGCCAAAAACTAGACCAAATAATCCTTGGTTTATATGAAAGCTTATCAAGGCAGTTTACCACCTAATATTTCACCTATGGGATCAAGTCCTCAAAAACTTACAAAAGCACTTAAACTATATCAAAAATAGATTATATAACCTAATTTAAGCAATATTAAAGCTCCCTAATAGGCAAAACTACAGTCACCAAGCTAATCTACCCCTAACTGTTATACTTCCAAACACCCCTTAATGAACTGAAAAAGCACTTTTACACTACAACTAGTTGATTCATGCTATAATACCACTAATCTAAGATTGCCTAAGTTATTAAGAATCTAAGAAACAGAAAACACATACAAATAAACAGTAAATTAAGCTGGACTAAGTTAAGCAAATACTAAGCTAGAAAGTGGAAATTGGAACTCACAACTGTTGCAGGATGGAAATGAATGAACCAAAAGCTAATCACAACCCAGGCTTACCCAATAAGCCAGAATATACCCAAATAAGCTGATCAAGTCAGCTTATTCTTCAAACTGCTTATTTGACCAAGTCAGTGTTGACTTTTTGAAATCTTAGAATTAAAAACTGAGATTGACTTAAATTAACTTTTATAAATGCTAGAACAAACTTATGAGAGCTTAAAGAACAGTAAATGAGGCTTGTTATCTAATTTAAGGAACCAGAGAATAAAATTCGAATTTATCATAAAAACTTTTAACTTGAATTAAACTTGAAAGTTAAGTACAATGCTGATAAAAGGAGACTAAAACTGAAATGAAAATTACAAATAAGCTTGAAACAGAATTTTAAATCTATTATACATTCTACACTACGAAATTTTGGTCTAAAAGCAGTGACAACTTCTTCTCTGTGTCTTCATTCTTTTTTATATCTATCCCATAAGCTTCACTGACCCTCCTTGAATATTTCCCAACCGTTGGATTATCTTCAATCAATCTGGATCGTTCATATCAGTTTTGGCGGGAAATGTTACCAAGTGGGTTTTATCTAAAAATCAAAGCACGTGGGTAGTACTGTGGGTAGCTAAGTAGGAGGGGGAGGTTGGAGGCGTGTTTCAGTGAAAAGCATGGGAGGAACATTATTGTCGGGTTGAAGGTGAATTTGTAGAGAAGGACATGGTTTAGGCGGATGGTTTTGGGAAGGGATAAGGGTTTGACTTTTTCTGGTTTTGTTGACCCATTTTATTAGTTAAACACAGATAGGATGGGGTGGGGTTTTGGGCTTATGAATTTTGTGTTGGGCTTTATGTGTTGGGTTTAGGATAAGGATTAATGTTGGGTTTAATTTAGGGGTTAAGGGATTTATTAGTTTAGGGATTAGGTTAAATGTTATGGACCAATTATGCCAACTTCTGAAAATATGTCCAAGGACCAATATTGACCCTTTTGATATTTCTGAGGGTTGACTTTGACAATTTGAGCATAATCCCGGTCTAAACTTGTAATTTCCTTTCCCGGCTCCGGCTTCTCACGCTTTTCCAATCTTGTGCTCGGTTTTTGCCTGTGTTTGCCCTGTTTTCAATCCTTTTGTACCTGAAACACATAAAAACGCAAACCAAGAATATTTGCAACAATATTAGATCTATTTGGGTGTTTTTGGTCATTTTTGTGTCATTTATGGGTATAAAATGATGAGTATTTACACACTCATCACTAAGCGTGGAGTAGTTGGTTCTCTTTAGAGCTCGTCGAAGTTACTTGTGGCCTTTTGCTCCCACAAAATTGCTTTAAAAATTGGGTACACATCAAGGTTACTTAATAAATACATTTAATAATAATAAGTTAAGTGCTCCAAGCTACGGATTCGAGATCGGGCCTTGGATCCTTATTTTCGGAAGGCGTTTAGTTCTTGGCTACCCTCTTGCACCGGCCCTTGGACCTCTAGTTCAGGAATGTGTGAGGTCTTGGTCTAACCACCTTGGATCCTCATTTCAGGAATGTCTGGAGTCTTGGAACACTCCGTTGTAACGGCCCTTGGATCCTTAATTTCGGAAGGTGTAAGGTCTTGGAACTAAACCGTGAAGCTCCGTCGTTTAGGGTACGTAAGTGAAAAGTTAGCTTAAAAAAAATGGAGATGAATGAAAAATAGAAAAATGCAAAATATAAATAAAAACCTTGATGTGGACCTCATTTTCAAAGCAACGGTTCTCGAGAGAAGATTGAAAACTACTTAGCGTCTTAATTTAGTATCTTTATCGGACTAAAAACCCATCAAAATGAGAAAATATGAAGCAATTCATTTCTCACAAAAAATAAAATAAATAGAGGCAAATTAGGAAAATGGGAGCAAGAGGTAATTACCCAAGTAACTTCCATGGGTAGTGTTGGCATCTAACTTGTAAATAACAATGATTTCGTTTTTAAGCTTAGTTTGGGGACTCGTGAAAAATCAGGGATGACGAATTTTATCCGTATGGTCACTTCTTTATGAGACGTGTTTCCTACTCGTTGACCCTAAAAGTTATTGATAAATAATGATTATCAACAAAGCCGTCACATGATAAAAATACAAAAATATAATAAAAAGGAAAATCGGAGAGTTTTTAAAACTTTGGATTTCTTAATCTCTTTTGAAAATTTTGCTACTTCTCAAAGTTAGTAAAAAGAGATTGGAAATTTGTGGTTTCAAAAACGTGTTTTTATAACATTGCGTGAGGACACTGCAATATCTTAGTCTGGGGGATTTTGGTATGTGCTTAAACACATACCTTTTCTTGACCAAATTAAGACCAAAACGACAAAAACTAACCATAATGCCAAAGATATTTGTGTTTTTGTGTTTGTTTCTATGCAGGTACGGATATTTAGAAAAAGGACAAAAATCAATAAAAATCCGGAAAAACCCGAGCACGAGATTTGGAATGAGATAATTAAAGCCGATGCCGGGGAAGAAATCACAAAAGGAATCATCATATGTCAACAATAGCCCTTGGATCATTCATAATTTCAAGATCAGTCCTTGGAATAATTTTCCACACTTGGCAGTTTTAATCCATAAACATCTAAAATTATTTCACTTTAAATCCAAATCCTTTATTTAAATCAAACCGGATTCAACAAATATTAAATCCCAGCCCACAATCAACTCTCAGCCCACCTCCTAGCCCAACTTCCATAACTAACCCGGATAAAACCCGAAACCTTTTATTTAACCCAAACCCACTCAGCCATAAAAAAAAAAAAAAAAAAAGCCACAAACGCGCCTTTTCCTTTTTACAGTTACTGTACATCTCCTTCATTCCTATTACCCTGCTCCCCAAGGTTTTACCCGTACACTTAACCTCTTCTAGAAGAAGTCTGACTTGTCAGGGAATGTTATGACCAAGGATTGCCAGCGTGGACAAGTGGAGGCCTATTATTGGCCGAGACACATCACATATATGATCCAAGGGCCGGAAATCAAAGATTGGTGACCAAGCTAAAGATCAAGGGCTGTGATTTGAATTCTAGGTGCTTCTCAAACCCTAGCTCATGGCTATAAATAGCTCCTCCTCACCCACATTTGAAGCTGTTAGGCATTAGGAGTAGGAGTAGTTTAGGGTAATTTAGTAGCTTAATTTAGCTTATTCTTAGCCTTTTTTATTCTTGTCATTTAACTTTTAAAGCATTGTAACTCAATTTCAAGTATTAATAGAATTTCAAGTTTTACTCTTAAATTTTGTCTCAATCTACTTTTAAGCTTGTTTCATGATCTCTTATTGTTCAAAATCACTTTGTTTACTGTTTCATAAGCTCTTATAAGCTAACTTATAGCTTATTGAGAGTTTATATTTGTTAAATCTTGCTTTTCATTTCAAAAATCTCAACAGTCACATTAAAGGGAGTGTTTGGGTCAATGGGTGAAAACGTGTCAAAACCAGTGTTTACTGTTTATTGGCATCTTAGTTAAGTTTGATTTAGCTGATTCTAGTCTAGTTAAGTAGTTTGTGATTCCTGTTATGCTTATTTTAAGAATTTCATAAGTTGATAGGTTTAGAGTGGAAGTGATAAGACTAGGCTGTTCATATCAGCTTGTCTCAGCTACAAGCTTATTGGGTGCTAGTTTTCTGCTTTCTTGTATGCATTTTAGTCAACTTAGTGTATCTTCAAGAGTTTGGTTAGGATTTGTAACTGTTAGAGGCACTTTTGAGTTAGTTTGCTCAGAATTTTCTTAAGCAGTCTGCACATTTGCTTTGGAACAGATTCAATAGATTGCTGAGATTGATAGTGCTTAAGTCCTTGTAGATTGTGGGAGCTTGGTAATTGTGTTGTGCTTATCCTTGATGTTCAAATTTCAGTTAAGCTTAAAAGCTTAAAATAGGCTCAAAAGTCCCCTAGAAGGACTGATATGTGCCCTGCTTAGCCTACATAAGCCCTTTTATCAGCAGCCCTTACAAGCCCTTATAAGCTCTAAATCAGGTTAAGCTTATCTCTACATGTTCTTTGGTAGCTTATTTCTTAATATGTTTGCTTTTTAGGGTCTAGCTTATTGTTTTCATGCTTTTTATTAAGCTCTAAAACCTCCTCATTAGCCTGAGTAAGAGTTGCACCTCAGCAGACCTTTAGTCTATTTTTAGCTTATTTAGCTTAATCTCAGTGCTTATTTGCCTTCCTAGTTAGCTTATTCTGATGCCCTTGTTTCAAATAGATTAGCCTAGAATTGATTCAGCTTATTTAGTTCTTGCCTCTAGCTTATAGCTTCTTTATAGCTTTTTAGAATTTCAATTTTTCCTTGCAAGTTTGTTTTTGTCAAAACTGTCTAATCCTGCTTTCTCAGCTTATTCTAGGTTTTGATATAAAGTTGTTTTTAGTAAAAATGCTTATTTTCATATGCTTTTTAAGCTTTTTGAAAAGAAAAAAAAAAAATTTTCAAAAAGCCAAGACCAGGGTTTGAACCCTGGTCCATAGCCTTCCCAAGCCTCAACACACACCTCTGCTACCACACATTCCCTTGGGCCTTTTCTGTTCAATATCTCTTCTTTAATTCTCTTATACTTTATTTTCCTATTTAGCTTAATTACTATATTTGCTTATTTACTGCTTAATCTGAATAGCTTTTTCATTCCTTTTATTTTTCCCTCAGTCCCATTTACTTAAAGTAATTTCTATATAAATTTCAGATTTTTCCAAATTGTTTTAATATTTTTAATCATTTAATTAGTTTAAATTAGTTTTAAATTCATAACAAATTAAATAAAAATCAAAAAAATATAATTCTTTTTTCTAAAATTTTATTTTGTTATTTAGAACTTAGGAAAATTAATTTGGTATTTTTAGGATTAGTATTTCTTTAATTTGACGTTTAGGCTCGCGTTTTCCCGTTTTTAATACGTAACTAGGATTTCTTTTACATTTTTATGATATGTTTGCCTTAGTTTAGGATTTCCCTTGCGTTATTAATCGTTTTATTTTATATTTCATAATCTTAGTTTAAAATCACAAATATCACTCTTATTTCACCATTCACTTCACGTTTCACGATCCTGAAATCACAAATTTCATTCATCCTTCGTCGGGACAACGAACTCGGGGTTTTCACATTATTTCCCTTTTGTGATTCCCTTTTTGAGATATAATTTGTATAAATCACCCACACACCAGGATTCACAAAGTCCGCTCCCTAGAAAATGTGATTGGAGATGTATAATCAGGTGTGAAGACAAGACAACAACTGATGTCTTCAGACCAACAAGGGCTTCTTGATGCCCTTTATGCTTCAAAACAGCATGAGTTTTCAAACTCTTGCTTGTTTGTATGTTTTCTCTCACAAGATGAACCAAAGAACATTCTTAAAGCCCTAGATGATTCAAGCTGGGTAGAGGCTATGCACGAGGAGCTTCTTCAGTTCAAGATTCAGAAGGTATGGGTGCTAGTTGATTTACCTAAGGATTAAAAGGTAATTGGCACTAGATGGGTTTTCAAGAATAAAAGGGATGAAAGGGGAATAGTGATTAGAAATAAGGCTATATTAGTAGCCCAAGGGTACACACAAGAAGAAGGTATAGACTATGATGAGGTTTTTGCTCCAGTAGCAAGACTTGAGGCAATTAGGCTTTTCTTAGCTTATGCTTCATTTTTAGGCTTCACACTTTATCAAATGGATGTCAAGAGTGCATTTTTATATGGTACTATTGAATAAGAGGTGTATGTCTCACAACCTCCAGGTTTCATTGATCCTGACAATCCAGACAAAGTGTACAAAGTTGTAAAAGCTCTATATGGCCTACATCAGGCACTAAGAGCTTGGTATGAAACACTGGCTTCCTATTTAAAAGAGAATGGATTTAAAAGAGGCAAGATTGATCAGACATTATTCATCAAGAAGCACAAGAGTGATCTTTTGTTAGTTCAGGTGTATGTGGATGATATTAGCTTTGGATCTACAAGGAAGGAGATGTGTTTGGAGTTTGAGAAACTTATGCATGATAAGTTTCAGATGAGTTCTATGGGAGAACTTACATTCTTTTTGGGTTTGCAAGTTAAACAATCATGTGAAGGCATATTTATTAGTCAAGATAAATATGTTGCTGAGATACTAAGGAAGTTCAACTTTGCTGATTCAAAAATGGCAAGCACACCAATGGACTTTGAGAAGCCACTTCTTAAAGATTTAGATGGAGACAATGTAGATGTACACACTTACAGATCTATGATAGGTTCTTTGATGTATCTCACATCATCAAGACCTGACAACATGTTCTCTGTTTGTGCTTATGCAAGATTTCAAGTAACTCCAAAGGTTTCTCATTTAACAGCAGTCAAGAGGATTTTTAGATATCTTAAGGGTCAACCTAGGTTGGGTCTATGGTATTCAAGGGAGTCACCTTTTGACTTGGTAGCATTCTCAAATAGTGATTATGCTGGTGCTAGCTTGGACAGAAAGTCAACAACTGGCGGATGTCAATTCCTTGGGTGTAGACATATCTCATGGCAGTGTAAGAAGCAAACAATTATGGCTACTTCAACAACTGAAGCTGAATATGTAGCTGCTGCAAGTTGCTGTGGTCAAGTTCTATGGCTTCAAAACCAACTTCTTGATTATGGGTACAATTTCATGAACACTGTCATTCATATTGATAATAGTAGTACTATTTGCATAATTAAAAACCCAGTGCAACATTCTAAAACAAAACACATTGAAATAAGACATCATTTTATTAGAGATTGCAATGAGAAAAAAGTTGATTCAAGTTTTCAAAATTGATTCTGAACACAACTTTGCAGATCTTCTCACTAAAGCTTTTGATGTTGGAAGGTTTCAGTACTTGGTAGCAAGTATTGGATTGCTTAATCCTTAAACTTTTTAATCTGTGTGGTTTTTGTATATAAATTTTTGATTGTGCTGCTGGCTTTAAAAGATACTACTGTTAGTAAAAAGTTTGTGCTGCTAGTACAAATTTTTGGTTTGTTAAGTTCATATTTGTTAGTCATATCTTTGATACTGCTATAAGACATATGCTTTGCATTTTGTTTCTTGGTTTTAGACTAAAATTTTCAGGTATGAACATTGAACAAAAAGAGAAGTTTCAAGTGAAATGGAAGCAGTAGAATGATGATATCAGTTGCTGACATAATAGGTTTATGATGGACTGAGTTTGGGAATTTATTAACAAAGGTTTACTCCTAAGTTAATTAATCCCTTAGAACTTATTTCTTGAAATCTGATTATGATATTTCACATTGAATTGATGGTTCAGTTGGTCAGATAGTAACTGACTCAACTCACTTTCTGTCATTTTATACTTTTAAAGTATAATGAGCAAGTCTAAGGACATCTGATAGAAAGAACAGCTAGTAAAAGTGAATCTAACACTTGTGTTAGAGGCAACAATTGTTATGAGCTGGAAACCCTATCAAGAAAGCATTTTGAATAGGTTTATCTTTACACAGGTAGTTATTTATAACTGAAAAACATTGGTTCTCACACAACCAGAGGTTGCTTTAAACCGAATTCTAGATTAAGTGTCTGTTATACACTTAATCCCTTCAAAATGGTCGAAAGCAGTATGATTTTTCTATAATAAAATCATGAACATACTGCTAAGTCAAAAGTTTCTTAAAAAGGATTTTCAAAGAGACTCACAAAAAAACCATCAAATGATGGACCATGAGTCAAATGTCCCATGAATCACCTCTCATAGGAGTTAACACACCTAGAAGTGATGAGGGCAGCAAATTAAACTCTTAAGGAATTGATGGCTACATGTACAACATTGTCTGAAAACAAGTTCACATTGGTAGATCAGATAATGATGGGATGATGGTGAGAGATCTTCCAAATAGGTGAGGATAAAATGTTATTTGCACTCCAGTGGAGGAAATATCTCAGGGGAGGAAATAAAACCAAAGAAGGAAGATTAACCAATGAAAGGGAGGAAAAGACAAGAGCATACAAGATGATGACATAGAGGTTGAAAATGACAAGAATAGAGCTAATAATCTCTTCTTCATGAACAAGACTCTGGTGTATTATGTATATTCAGAAGGGATGAAGCATTCAAAAGGAGAAAGTTCTATCTAGGTCAATTGAAAAAAAAAAAAGTTTCAATTTCAGTTCACTACGTTTGTTCATCACTTACAAAGGCATGCTGATAGATGATTTCACTTGTTGAAACAAGCATCCAAGATACACAACATCATTGCCTCTTATAATTCCTCCATCCAAGGAAATTGCACCATATTTTAGGCTTTGTTTGAAGCTTGAAGATAGGTACTAATATTGTCAAAGTCAAACGAAAATGGTAGATGAGTTAGTGAGAAAGATATTTAAATCTTGAAGAACAGAAGATAGCTCAGATCAAGAATCTGACTTCAGAAGTGTTTGAAAGATCTTTACAATCCATAATTTAATTCAGAAACATGTTGAAAAGGATTCACATGTTTAGGGGAGGATTGTTGGGAATTAAATATTCAAGAAGATTAATATCGGGTTCTGCTCAAGAAATACTCTCAAGTATCATTCTACTGCTAGAGCATTTGATTCTGCTGCTAGCCTTAAACATTCTACTGCTGAATGATTCTGCTGCTGGTGAAGAACTTTCTACTGCTAAGTGGATAACTATAGAAGTATTCTGTTGCTGAGTAGATAAGTATACAAAGATATTATGCGTATTAAAGTCAACAATACACGGTAGATAATATCTTTAGACAAAGTGTTCAGTAATAAGTTGTAAACACATATACATGTTGTATCTTAATGACTGACACTCTCAAGCATGTGTTCGATTAGACTTGACAATATTGTAAAGATCTCTCTTGGACTATAAAAGAGAAATCTTAGACTAGATATTATGAGTGACTAATTTAGAACTTTCATATCTATTAAGAACATAGAACAAACACAACAATATCACAAGTCATAGAAACATTAAGATTCAAGGTTTTGTAACCCTAGTGATAGTGAAGATCACTCGTATTATCTTGAATAATATTGAATCGTTTGGTGTTAACATCGTATGTTCATTATTCATTACTAAAGCATTACTTTCCATTCCCATAAACCAAAATAACCTTCTAAGTGTGATTAAGTAGATTCCGCATACTTAATCATATAAACTCAATATATCATATACACAAAGTAACAAAGGTCTAACAACCTTATAGTGTATCGAATCCTCTCACTTTATATTAACATACATATGTTTCGATATTTTGAAACTCTATAGGATGTGACAGCTATTGTAATTGGTCTCTCAAGCATGTCTATGGCTTCCTTTTTGAAACTTTGCGCAAGCTCGTCCCACAAGTTGAGTTCAACAAAGTTGCGGCTGTTCATATTATAAAATTTAAATGTGTGTGATGTTAATGTAATGTGTGTTGCGTAAAAATGGTTATCAGTTTTAGTGAAGATACTTACTTGAGGTTTTCGATTTTGATTCTTCGTATCAGAGATTGATTCCTGTTAGGGTTTCCTATTTTTTTTACTTCTCCTGAGTTGATGTTACACCCAATGTAGTCTGCAAAATTGAAGGTATACTTTGTTTTATTTATTTTTATTTATTTATTTACTTTTTTTTTTTTTTTTTTTTTTTTTTTTTTTTTTTTGTCATTAAGGAAGCAAAGTAACTTTTTAAATTATGAAATATCACTTATGAGGACTGGATACGGCCTCTTTGTTTTATCTTGTGGATCTACGATTTTGCTAGGTAGCTGATTGTAAGAAAGAAAGTTGAAATAATGGTTTGGGAAGTTTTCAGATGGTATGCTGTCAAATTTTGTGAATCTAGTGAATGAAAGGGATGTTGGGTTTTCAAGTGTTTGTTGCCAGTTGTCTTTGTTAACACACTCAAAATCTGAGATGCGGTATGCTTGCCCAGGTATAAGTATGCCTTTGAAATGCTGAATATCGCTAGCTTCCATGTTTGCCTGTATTGCACCCCCCAGTATATAGTAATTCATGATTAGGCAATTGAGGTATAAAAAATTTTGTATGGTTTATTTGGTGCCATTTACTTGTCTGTCTAATAAGATTGCTCTGTATCCTTTTTCTATTTTGCTTGGAGGATCTCTGGCTATCCATGAGCGATATACTTTTAGTTCTACAACTTTATTTTTCATCCTTAGTTTTAGTTCTTCAATGGTAGACAACGCCATTCTGCAATCAGTTAGGAATGATATGGTTAGTGTTCATGTTATAGCATAATAAATGAATGAATGCAAATTAATTCTAAACAATAATAATGGAAAACATAATGGTGTAACACGGAAATGATTTTAGACATTATTTATTATTTAATGATATGAAAAAAACCTCTGGTTCAGTAATTGTCTTTAAAAAATCTTTATATACTATATTTTTTGTTGTCATTGATGGGTGGTCGTTCTGTTGTTTAATAAGCATTTTTAGACCATAGGGTGTTGTAGATCTTGAGACTGCAACATAAAGCTGCCCGTGGCCAAATATTGGTTCTGGAAGATAGATTCAAATCTTCTTTAGAAACTGGCCCTGGCTCTTGTTAATTGTCATTGCATAACACAGTTTAACTGAGAATTGCTTCCTTTTGAATATGAATGGAAAGTTGGGATCTTTGGCGGTTACAGGAATTCTTGGAATGAATATCTTTTCACCAATCCTGCTCCTTGTGATGATTTCTGCTTCTATTAGTTTTGATAACAGCTGGGTCACAATCATTCTTGTCCCATTGCAAAGTCCATCTCCTAGATTAACATTTCTCAGTAACATAATTGGGGTTCCAACTTTAAGTGTAAGGTTGTGTGATGGTAGACCTAGGAATTTGAGTGTATTTAGGTATTCTGGTAGGTACAGTAGCTCATTTTCTGCGCCATTTTTTCCGAGAGGAATGGCTTCGTCTGAACTTAAGTAGGTTGTGCTCTCACCGTGTACTAAGGACAAAACTTCTTTGTTTATTGCGTCTGCTGTTTCATTTTTGGGACAAACAATTGCCTTTTCCTGTAAGATTTGCGCGGATGGTGATTCTAAAGTATCTTTATCATAGATAAAGTTGATAAGTTCTGCTAATCCCTTGTCATTATCTGGAATAAGGTAGTCTTTAGGAATTGTAACCCAACTGGTATTATGTGGATCTTGTTCGTCAGGGTCACCTATTTTACCATCTCCTATATCAAGCAACCATGAAGAAAATTGGCTTGTTTTGGCTCTTTCTTCATCGTTAGGGCTTCTTTGCAGTAACCGAATATTTTGTTTAAGTCTGCGTACTTTGAAATGAGGCCAAAGGTATGATGCAGTTATTGATGCAGCTATTACATCTGCCTTGGATCCCCTTTTTTTTTACCGGTAGAGTCTGCCTGAAATCACCGCCTAGCATTATTGATTTTCCTCCAAATAAGCTATCTGTATTGCTTAGAACATCCTTAAGGGTTCTATCGAGTGCTTCAAAACATCGGCGGTCATTCATCGGTGCTTCATCCTAAACAATCAATTCAGTTTCTGATAGTAACTTTGACAAAAGCTTTTTTTTTATGTGGCACATCGATTCTTCTGTCAATTCAAGTGGTAACTTGAATCTTAAGTGAGCTGTTTGGCCTGCTGGGAGTAATAAAGATGCAATTCCTGAAGATGCGACAGCTAAGACGATCTTTCTTTCAGAACGTAGTGTGTTGATGATCGTTTTTGTGGAAAACTAGAAGGGAGGGTTGAATAGTTTTACCGGTTTTTAATTTGTTTCAAAACCTTACTTTTGAAAAACTTTGATTCGAATCTTATGTGTAATCAATCAACACCAATGTGAACAATTAAACTAAACTATCTAATGCAAATAATAAAAGTAAAGGAAAGAGATGGAAAGATCAAACCGGGACAAAGAGATTTATAGTGGTTCGGTCACGAAGCTCTTCTTCGCCTTATTCCACTCCCCGAGTACCACACTCGAGAGTTTCAAGCACTATGTCAACAAACCTCCCTTCAGGCGGAGAAAACCATACAACGTCGTTTATCCTATTTTTTGACACTAAGCTAAATATCGAGTGCGAATCTTAGCTAGCACCAATCTACCACGATCTACCTGATCCTTTCTACTTCACACAATCAACACACAAGACTCGATCTACCCGATCTACCCTTGATCAATCTTGATCAACACACTAGCTCACAAGCTACAAGAGATATTCAATATCTCAATAAGATCACAATGATCTTCTCTCACAAACTCTCAAAAGAAAAATGGACTTGATGTATACAAAGATACAATCAAGTGTGTAACAAATGTTACAAGTGCTCTAACTAGAACTACAACACTTTGTATCTTCTTAGATACCTTGTGTTCTTCTCTTGCACTAGAAGAGGAATGAAGGTGATTACTTTGTTGGATGATTGGATCACTCTTTAAACAAAAGAAAACTAAACTAAATGATCTAGAAGAGAAAATGTGATAAGAGTATTGAACCTAGAAAGTTGTGTGTGAAAAAAGGATACCCAAAAACTGTGAAGAGGGCTGGTACTTATAGGCAGAAAAAATCTGGCCGTTACAGGTACACGGTACCACTAAATTTAGTGGTACCGTGCTAGACAAAAACGCTCCTCTTTTTGTCTTTAGTGGTGAAAACTTATTTGGGGAAGTTTGGAGCAGATTTTGGGGGGAAAATAGCTGTTATGTTATTTGAACATATTTTTCCAATAAAACATTTCTTAATTATTCAAAAATAACTTGTAAAGTATATTTTTGAAAAAATGTTTTGTCACATTAAAAATGTGAAGTTTTAAACACAAATTCACTTCTTTGATAATTTGTCAAGTTGTAAATTTGTTTGTGCATACCTAGAGTGATTTGCGTAGAAATGAGATCTTTCGACTAAAAACTTGTTTACGTTAATTTTAACGTAACGTGTTTTCACATTTTTTCATCCTCAAAATGTGAAGTTACCAAAAGATATAAATAACGTTTTTAGAACATTATTTGCATCAACAATCTCCCCTTTTTTGATGATGACAAAACCTAAACTCATTTTAAGTTAAAATTAATTTTAACAAGTTTTTAATGAGTTTATATCCCATTTCTCCCTCTTTTTGTCGAAGCAAAAAGGTTGCTAAAGCTGCAACTTGATGTATACTCCCCCTCGTTTGGAGGACACCAAGGAATCGAGCAATGATTCTTGCTACAAAACAAAGTTAGATGACAAGTATACAAGATCTAACATGTAGCAAACACGACAAATATCCAACCACAAACAAGAAAATGGCTAAGGATCCAAGCACCAAAATAAAATAACCACATGAAAAGCCCATTCACACATACAAACAAATGTCATACATAGTTATGACTACATAACAAACACAAATAGAAACAACAAGAAACATAAATCCTTAATGACTAGAGGCAAGCTTCATTTCCAAAAGAAGTCCTAAAGGTTTATTGTTGAAAACTAAACATGAACATGTTTAGTTTTGTGGGCTAGGAGGTGGTGGAGATGGTGACATGGTTGGGTGTCAAGAGATGCTCCACATAGGAAAACATGAAATGTATCTCATCTCTCAAGGAGAAGATGAGGTTACGATTGTGGAGGCAACATAGGTAATTAGCACTATGTAGATCAAGGGTATGAGGTTGGATTGGTTGTCCCATGATTGGGGAAGGAGGTGGAGGTGAGTTAATTGGTGATGGGGTTGGCATGACATAATCCACTGGAGTGATGGGTGAGAGTGTGTAGTCCATGGATGATGTCATGGTGTTGAGAGAGGGAGATGATGAAGATGTGGTTCTAGTGGAAGAAGTTTTGGAAGGAGCATTAGGTGGAGATGGTGAGTGAGGAGTGGCTTGGGAAGGTGGTGTTGTGACATCATCATCTTTTGTTAGATCAACAAAGAGAGGTTTGGATGGTGGTCTTACAGTTATCCTAGGTTTCTTGGAAATGTGGTTTGTTGATCCTTGTGTGGAAGACATGGTGATTGAATTGTGTGAGGTTTGTGGGAAACTAGAAGGGGGTTGAATAGTTTACCGGTTTAAAATTCTTTTAAAAATCTTGTTTTAAAAGTTGGCTATTGGAAACTTTGATTCGAACTCTATGTGTAATCAATCAACACCAATATGAACTATACACTAAACTAACAAATACAAAATAATGAAAGTAAAGAGTAGAGTTGGAAAGATCAAACCGAGACAAAGGATTTATAGTGGTTCGGCTACGAAGCTCTTCTTCGCCCTACTCCACTCCCCGAGTACCGCACTCAAGAGTTGCAAGCACTATGTCAACAACCTCCCTTCAGGCGGAGAAAACCGTACACGTCGCTTATCCTATTACCGACACTAAGCTAAATGTCGAGTGCTAATCTTAGCTAGCACCAATCTACCAAGGTCCACGTGACCTATCACACAAGCCCTAATGGCTACAAGAGATCACCACGATCTCAACAAAATCACAAAGATCAACTCTCACTTCACTCTACTTAATCTAACTACTCTAGATCCTTTGATCACTCACACATAAGCCCGATGGCTTTAAGAGATCTTCACTATCTCTTAAGATCACAATGATCTTCACTCACACTTTCACAAAAGAAAGATAATCTTGATGTATGCTAAGATACAATCAAGGATGTAACAAGTGTTACACAACCTAACAACTACAACTCTTGTATCTTCTTGAATACCTTGAGTTCTTCTCTTGCTAATGAAGAGGAACGATAACACCTTGTATCAACTTGGACACTTGTGTTCTTCTCTTGATAATGAAGAGGAATGATAGCACCTTGTATCAACTTGGATACTTGTGTTCTTCTCTTGCAAGTGAAGAGGAATGAAGAGGATCACTTGAAGGATGATTGGATCACTCTTGAACAAAAGAAAAACTAACCTAAATGTTCTAAGAAATAAAGTGTGAAGAGAGTATTCAACTCAGAAAGTTTTGTGTGTGTAAGGATGCCTAAAATCTGTGAAAGGGGTTGGTATTTATAGGCAAAGAAAATATGAACGTTACAGAAAAAATAGTACGGACGGCTCCACTAAACATGCCACGGCTCCACTAAATTTAGTGGAAGCGTGGAGCCGTCCTAGACTAGGACGCTCCAAATCTTGTCTTTTCTGGTGAAAACTTATTTGGGGAAGGTTGGAGCTGATTTTGGGGGGAAAAATTGCTGTTGTGATTTTCAAATATATTTTTCCATTAAAACATTTCTTAATAATTCAAAAATAATTTGTCATGTGTATTTTTGAAAAAAATGTTTTGCCCCATTAAAAATGTGAGCTCTCAAAACCAAAATTTACTTCTTTGATCATTTGTCAAGTTTGTAAATTTGTTCTAGAGTGATTTGCGTAGAAACGGGATCTTCCGATTAAAAACTTGTTTACGTTAATTTTAACGTAACGTGATTTCACATTTTGTCATCCTCAAAACGTGAAGTAATCGAAAGATATAAATAATGTTTTTAGAACATTATTTGCATCAACAATCTCCCCCTTTTTTGATGATGACAAAATATAAACTCATTTTAAGTTAAAATTAGTTTTAACAAGTTTTTAATGAGTTTGCTCCCATTTCTCCCCCTTTTTGTCTAATCAAGAAGGTGACTAAAGCCCCCCCCCCTTGACGTATACTCCCCCTCATTTGGAGAATACCAAGGAATCGAGCAAGGATTCGTGCTACAAAACAAGGTTAGATGACATATATACAATATCTAACATGTAGCACCTAAGAAAAATGTCCAACCACAAAATGAATGACTAAGTAGCTAAGAATCCACATAAAATGAAAGCATTCATTTATAAAAGCAAATGTCATACATAGGTATGACTACATAAGAAGCATAAAAAAAAAAGAGACAATAGGAAACCTAAATCCCTAATGACTAAAGGCAAGCTTCATTTCCAAGAGAGGTCCTAAAGGTTTATTGGTGAGAAACTAAACAAGGGCATGTTTAGTTGTTAGGGTTAGGAGGTGGTGGAGATTGTGGCATCATTTGGGGTGGTGGTGGTGTTAAGAGACGTTCTATAAAAGAGAACATGAAGTGAATCTCATCTCTTAAGCAAAAGATAAGATTACGGTTGTGGAGGAAACATAGGCAATTAGCACTATGTAGATCAAAGGGATGGGGTTGGATGGGTTGTGCCATGATAGGAGAAGGTGGTGGTGGTGAGTTCGTTGGTGAAGGAGTTGGCATGGCATAGTCCAATGGAGTTATGGGTGATAGTGTGTACTCCATGGATGATGTTGTGTTAAAGGATGATGAAGATGTTGTGTAGGAAGAGGATGTTTTAGAGGGTGCATTAGGTGGTGATGGTGAGTAAGGAGTGGCTTGGGAAGGTGGTGTCATAGCTTCATTATCTTTTGTGAGATCCACAAAGAGTGGTTTTGAGGGTGGTTTCACAGTTATCCTAGGTTTCTTGGAGATGTGAGAGGTGGAACCTTGTGTGGAAGACATGGTGTTTGTGTGATGGGAGGTTGAAGGTGAAGTGCAAGATAAGCTTGCAAGGGTGAGGCCTTATATAGGAAAGTTGGGTGAAATTTGAATTAAAGTTGATGGGAGTGTCCTATGGTGTAGTAAGGGAATCTTAGGGTGTGTTTGAGGTTGCAAAATTTGCAGGTTTGAGGTTAGGGTTGCAGGGATTCTAGGAGGAACAGTAAAAATCCGTCAAACAGGGACACGGTTCCTCTAAATGACCCACGGTACCGTTAAATTTAACGGTACCGTCCCTATTTAGTGGTACCGTGACACTATTGTCACAAAAATTTCTGTTGAGGCTAGTTCTGGGCAGCTAGGGGGATGTTTTCTAGGGGAACTAGTTCGTGGATATGATAGTGCCTCAACTCACTAAGTTTTTGTTTTCCTAATATGTCCCCTATAATGCTACATCTAGCACATAAAGAGTATCAAGCAATTTTCCAAGATAATCATAAGCATGGAAGCATAAATGACAAGATAAACTAACATCCAAATATCACACAAATCATTCATGCATGGTGATAGATTTAGTACTAAGCATGTAAGATAATTAGAGTATTAATTCCTAATATAGTCTATTAAGAATAAGCCCTAGTAGGAGATATACATCTCTTCATAACTACTAATGACTTGAGCTTTCTCCCATTCTTGTTACACGCCCGTCTTGAACATTTATCTCATTCTCATGATTTGGATCATCAAAGGGTGCATAATGGGTGGAGGATTCAGAAATGAGAATGGTTGACACGTATGACTCGGTTATCGGTTTCATGACTGGTGTGTAAAGTGAGTATTGAGGACCATGAAGGTAAGGGTGTAGGTTCATGAAGTGGTGATAGAGGCGGGTTAGGAACATCCCATAGGGTATCAGTTTATTCTTGTTACCCTTGAGATGTACAATTCGCTTAGCGAAGAAGAAAGCGAGATTGTATGGTTGTTGGGTAAGAAGACAGTAGATCATATGAGCACAACACGCCGGGAGTTGCTCACGATTTCCTGTTAGACTTAGAACATTTTATCGCAGGATGACTGCCCAAGAAAGTAGTTCATGACGCACCTCTTCCAACTGAATTTTCGTTGGATTAGGATAAGAGGAGTACTTAGGAGTACGGATGATTTTGGTTAGTTCGGTGGGAAAGGGTATGTAGGAACAATATGGACTATTCTCTTCACGATAGTTGAAGAGTGACTCAAGACACCAATCCTCAGTATAGGCACATTGCCCATGATTTGGGATTTGAAGAATTTGAGCAAATTGCTCAAGGGTTAGGACAAATTTAAAATTTCTGACCCAAAACCAAAGAGACAAGGATTGATCCTCGTTACGTACGAGTTCAACTTGTCAGAAGAATTCCAACATAAAGCGAGGACAAATGTGCTCGTTTATGTGGAGTAAGCAATCGAATCCTATAGCTCTAAAAGAAGTGTTGATGTCCCGATGGTAAACAAGGGATGGATCAACAACACGGCCTTCATGAAACCGACAGGTTTCAAGATTGACATAGGCACAAATGTGGTTACCGGGAGTTGTGGGTTCTTGTGATATTTGGGGCGTGTAGGTGTCGGTTAGGAGATGATCAAAATCATATTCATGAGATATTTTTGTTTCCTATAAAATTGTTTTTAGGAAAAATTAGTATTAAGAATAGTTGCATTATATGCACATGCCTAGTGTGTGCCTATATGCAAACTATGTGGAGGTGTGGCAATCTCGACTTAAAAGAAAATAATGAGATTAACCAAACACTCGTAATTTTACTTTTGCTCAAACAAATAAGTCGAAGACTACATATTGATTATGTAGTTCGATCATGATTTGTGAGATCTTGTATGCATGAGAAAGTGTTTTTAGTTTGCATCAACAATGCATGAAAAGAACAATTTCATGGTCCTAGTTTCGTGAGATTTTGAAAATGATGGGATTGGGGTGTTTGGTAACCTCAATGTTTTGGTACCAAAGATTTTGAAATGTTTTGGTGTTGATGACTTCTAATTGAAAATTTCCTAGAAAAAAAATTGTAAAAAACCCCAATTCAATTTTCATCAATGCATAAACCCTAGACCCAAAATTAAAAAAAATTGGAGTAAGATGACTTACAATTTTTGTTGAAAAAGGGTGAGAATGATTGAGGATCTTGAAACTCAATGTCTTGAATATGATCTTGAAGGGGTGTAATTAAGTGTTGGGTGTGAGGTTAAGTTATGACAG
Organism: Artemisia tridentata subsp. tridentata; assembly: GCA_021014915.2. Lineage (NCBI taxonomy): Eukaryota > Viridiplantae > Streptophyta > Magnoliopsida > Asterales > Asteraceae > Artemisia > Artemisia tridentata. The sequence continues at coordinate 456,357,433 of CP139507.1, forward strand.
CAGTTGCTGAGGTTATGAGGGTTTGGAATGAGTGGTGTGGAAAAGGGGAACTGAAATACGGAATGTTCCAGATGCACGGTTCCATGGTACTGTTAAATTTAACGGTGCCGTGTATCTACAGGGATGGTTTTCTGTCCCATTTTGATGTTTGACGAATAAGTCTGGCTGTTTTAGAGAGACTCTATGACACGAGGAAGGAATTTATACCTAATAAATTCCTTTGACTAGGGAACCTAAACTAGACTTAACGAGACACACGAGATGACTTCAAGAGTCATGAGGTTTATGGAACATGTTCCATCATTCCTAGACCTAGACGAAGGTAGTTAAAGGATTCTCGTTTGAGAGGTTTGGTAAGGATGTCTGCGATATTGTCCTGAGAAGGAACTTTCTCAATAGAAATATTTCCTTTCTGAACATTATCACGAAGGAAGTGGTGGCGAATTTCGATATGTTTAGTACGGGAGTGTTGAACGGGGTTCTTGCTCAAGTCAATAGCACCTTTATTATCACACATAATGGGGACGTCATCTAAATGAATGTCATAGTCTATAAGGGCTTGTTTTATCCATAGTGCTTGTTGACATGCCTTTCCGGCGCTTACGTACTCGGCTTTGGTTGTGGAGATACCAAGAGCCGTTTGTTTCTTGGAGAACCAAGAAGTTATGCAACAACCCATGAAGGTACAAACACCACTCGTACTCTTTCGATCCACATAATCTCCTGCATGATTAGAGTCGGCATAGACAACAGTTTCAACACCGGTCCCCTTGGGATAGAATAATCCCAAGTGTATAGTGCCTTTAATGTATCAAAAGATACGCTTAACCGCTTCAAGGTGAGAGGTTTTGGGATCCTCTTGGAAGCGAGCACAAAGGCAGACACTAAACATGATGTCGGGCCTACTTGCCGTGAGGTATAGTAAACTTCCTATCATACCTCTATACTTAGTGCTATCCACGGATTCACCTTCGTCATCTTTCATGAGTTTTATTTCCGTGGACATGGGGGTTTTCATGGGCTTAGACTCTTCTAAACTAAACTTCTTAAGCATTTCTTTACTATACTTAGCTTGATTAAAGAAGATACCATCTTCAATTTGTTTGATTTGTAAACCAAGGAAGAAGTTCAATTCACCCATCATGCTCATCTCAAACTCGTCATGCATGATCTTAGAGAAATCATCGCACATCTCTGAACAAGTTGATCCGAATATAATGTTGTCAACATATATTTGAGCAATGATGATATGTGAATCTCTTTTGTTTGTGAAGAGTGTGTTATCAACCTTTCCCATGGTATATTCATGTTCAATCAAGAAAGCTTTCAGTCTATCATACCAAGCTTTAGGAGCTTGTTTAAGACCATAGAGTGCTTTCTTGAGCTTGTATACATGATTCGGATATTCGAAATCAACGAATCTCGGAGGTTGTGCAACATACACCTCCTCGTTGATATAACCATTAAGGAACGCACTCTTCACGTCCATTTGGTATAGTTTAAAGTCTAAGGCACAAGTATAGGCAAGGAGTATTCTAATTGATTCTAATCTAGCTACGGGTGCATAGGTTTCATCATAATCTATTCCCTCTTGTTGGTTATAGCCTTGTGCTACAAACCTTGCCTTATTCCTAACTACGACGCCATTTTCGTCGAGTTTATTCCTAAACACCCACTTAGTTTCTATGATTGTTTGATTCTTAGGAAGAGGTACTAAATCCCAAACTTGGTTTGCGGTGAATTGATTAAGTTCTTCTTGCATGGAAAGTATCCAACTTTCATCCTTAATCGCTTCACCTACATTCTTAGGTTCTACGGTTGATATGAAACAAAAGAAATTACTTTTGTTTTGTGTTTGTGACCTAAGGGTTCTTTGGTTTAAATTACCTATGACATTTTCAATAGGATGGTTTTTGGATTCCTTAATGTTGACAATTTTGTCAACTTCAACTATTTCATCCTCAATGTCATCTTCTAAGGTTTTCTTACCATTGACCCTAATGGCTTCATCCTCATCTAAGTCATCATCCACCAAGGGTGATGTCTAAGTTTATGGAGGACTTTCATCGAATGTCACGTTGAGTGATTCTTCGACTTTCATGGTTTCTCTATTTAGGACAACATAGGCTTTACTATTTTGGGAGTGACATAGAAAGATACCTTCGTAAGACTTTGGGTCAAACTTGGTGAGGTAATCTTTAGTGTTTAGTATGAAGCACTTGCTTCCAAACACTCTAAAGTAATCAAGAGTAGGTTTTTTACCTTTCATGATTTCATATGGGGTTTTTCCTAGGATAGATCTAATTAGAATCCTATTAAGAATATAAGTTGAGGTGTCCACCGCATTACACCAAAACTTTTGCGGAATTGATTGTTCATTCAACATCGTTCTACTCATCTCTTGTAGAGTACGATTTTTCCGCTCTACTACCCCATTAGATTGTGGAGTGCGTGGAGCCGAGAAATTGTGAGTAATACCATTAGCATCACAATATACTCCAAATTGCACTTCATTATCAAATTCCTGACCATGATCCGTCCTAATAGCGACTATTGTACATCCTAGTTGGTTCTGGACTTTCCTACTAAAGATTTCAAATTCCTCAAAAGCTTGAGTCTTATTTAGAAATCTAGTCCAAGTATACCGAGAATAGTCATCAACTATTACTAAGGTGTAGTAATTTCCTCCGTAGCTCCGTACGGCGGATGGACCAAATAAGTCCATGTGAAGGAGTTCTAGGCATCTAGAGGTCGAGACCATATTCTTAGCTTTGTGACTCGAATGAGCTTGTTTTCCAACTTTACAAGCGTCACAAAAGTGTTTGTCGAACTTAATCTTAGGTAGGTTTCTAACTAATTCCTTAGATGCCAATGATTGTATCAAACGCATATTGGCTTGACCTAACCTCCTATGCCATAGAGTTGAATTATCATCTATGGTTGCTAAGCATATCCTATCCTGAGGCTTATTTCCCATTTTCATAACAAATAAGCCATTTTTCCTAACTCCTTTGCCTATGGTTTTACCATCCTTAATTATCTCACTACCCTCTTCAGAGAATATAACTCTACACTTATTATCTACCATTTGACTAATGCTAAGCAAATTAAATCCTAAGTTATCTACATGCTCAACATTTCTAATAGTGAGGGAGTTTTGAGTGATCGTACCTTTGCCTATAATGTTTCCCTTAAGTTTGCTACCGAAAGTGACATTACCTCCGTTGTATGCCTTTTATGATGAGAATAAACTTCGGTTACCCATCGTATGGTTAGTGCATCCACTATCCTTGACCCATTCGTCAGGCTCCAAGTCAATTCCCAAGCATATCTATTGCAAAAGACAAACATTCAAACATTTGGTCCCCAATATCTCATGGGTCCAAAGTGGTTAGCATTAAACATCCCATGCATTACTTGCATGTGGTTAGGATGTTGGAACTGAGGGCAAATTTCCCATGGCAAGTAACTTTGTAGTTGACAGTCATTCCAAGTTACGGGATAGTTACTTGGAAAACTTTGTCTTCTAGAGTTACGTCTCGGAAGAGGAGTTCTTGACAGAGGTTTGGGAGTGCATGTTTTTCTAGGTGGAGGAGTCTTAGACCTATTGGGTTTTACAAATCCAGGTCTGGGGTTTGACATAGGTTTGTAAAATTTTTTTAGTTCCTCTATACTAGCAATAGAGACCTTTGTACCATTTACAATTATGTGAGTTGGTTTAGGACCTGATTTTTTTTTGAAATTAGAATCAGTTCTGTCTCCAGTGTTAGACGGTACCACGGTTCTGTTAGGTTTAATGGTACCGTTGGTACCTTTAGTGGTGCCGTCTGGGGATTTGACAGAATTCGTGGGCTTAACAGATTTTACTTGATTTGTTTTATCTGTCGAGGCATTTTCTGTTTCCTTTTTGAACCTAGTGATTCTAATTGCATTTTCCTTGAGTTTCTAATTTTCAGCTTGAAGATTTATGCATGACTCACAATCTATGTCTAATTCTTTATATGTTTCAAGTCCTTTGACTTGTTCCTTTAGTCCTAAAATTTCTACTTCAAGTTCATGCAAATTTGATTTTAGTGATTTGTTTCTACTTAGCATTTTTGAAACAATTTTGCATAGATTATTATGTTCGTCATTTAGTATGTTATCATCTATTGATGAGTTATCATCTATAAAATCAGGGTAGTCGTAACGTACCTCATTTGAAGTATGAGCCATTAGACATGTTTCGTCCTTGGGCTTCTTTTCTTCATCATCACCGCTATCACTCCAGGAGCCTCCTATGAGAGCTCGTTGGTTATTGAATTTCGGTGGTTTGGGACACTCTCCTATGAGGTGATTTGGATCTCCGCACCTAAAGCACTTCCTATCACTTGTCCTTTTCTTTTCAACATGGTTCTTTTGTGATGTCTTCTTCTCATCACGAGGTTGCCTAACGAACCTACCTTTTATCCTAAAGAACTTTTTAAAGTCCCTAACCGCTAATGCATATTCCTCATCTTCACTATCGGAACTCGAGCATTCCTCATCACTAGACTCCTTCTTGGCTTTCAATGCTAGAGACCTAACTCTCTCGCTTTTGCCTTTGACTATGTCGGAGTCCTTCTTGATTATCATCTCGTGAACTTTCAAGTTTCCTATAAGTTCATCGAGTGACAAAGTCGCCAAGTCCTTCGACTCTTCTATGGCGATGACCTTTGCTCTTCATTTAGGATGTAGAGCCCTAAGAAACTTCCTAACATAATTCTTGCTAGAGTAACCTTCATCAAGAGCTTTAAGACTAGTGATAATAGTATTAAATCTAGCAAAAGCATTATCTATTGACTCATCTTCCGAAATGGAAAATTGTTCATATTGTTGAACAAGAAGATCTATCTTGTTCTCTTTGCCTTGGTTATTACCTTGGTGAGTGACTAACAAAGTTTTCCAAATATCTTTTGCCGTATTACACATGAAAATTCTTTCAAATTCCTTTTTAGGCAAAGCATTATAAATCATCATTTTAGCCTCATTATTTTTGGCTAATTTCCTTTTAAGTTCATCACTCTGTTTATCATAAGAAACTATTTCATCCTTTTTAGTTTCCGGATTCATTTGAATAGGTTGAAAGTCACCCTCGGTAATAACATGCCAAAGATCAATGTCTTTTGATTTCACATACGTTTCGAATCTTGTTTTCCAATAAATAAAATAATCGGTTTCGAAAAGTGGTGGTCTTTGCATAGATTGCCCTTCTAGATATTTGTCGGAATCCATTGATCGATTCAAGTTTTAAAATACAATATACTTTAAAATCTTGACTGACGTGGCTTCTGATACCAATTGTGGGAAACTAGAAGGGGGGTTGAATAGTTTACCGGTTTAAAATTCTTTTAAAAATCTTGTTTTAAAAGTTGGCTATTGGAAACTTTGATTCGAACTCTATGTGAAATCAATCAACACTAATATGAACTACACACTAAACTAACAAATACAAAATAATGAAAGTAAAGAGTAGAGTTGGAAAGATCAAACCGAGACAAAGGATTTATAGTGGTTCGGCTACGAAGCTCTTCTTCGCCCTACTCCACTCCCCGAGTACCACACTCGAGAGTTTCAAGCACTATGTCAACAACCTCCCTTCAGGCGGAGAAAACCATACACGTCGCTTATCCTATTACCGACACTAAGCTAAATGTCGAGTGCTAATCTTAGCTAGCACCAATCTACCAAGGTCCACGTGACCTATCACACAAGCCCTAATGGCTACAAGAGATCGCCACGATCTCAACACGATCACAAAGATCAACTCTCACTTCACTCAACTTAATCTAACTACTCTAGATCCTTTGATCACTCACACACAAGCCCGATGGCTTTAAGAGATCTTCACTATCTCTTAAGATCACAATGATCTTCACTCACACTTTCACAAAGGAAAGATAATCTTGATGTATGCTAAGATACAATCAAGGATGTAACAAGTGTTACACAACCTAACAACTACAACTCTTGTATCTTCTTGAATACCTTGAGTTCTTCTCTTGCTAATGAAGAGGAACGATAACACCTTGTATCAACTTGGACACTTGTGTTCTTCTCTTGATAATGAAGAGGAATGATAGCACCTTGTATCAACTTGGATGCTTGTGTTCTTCTCTTGCAAGTGAAGAGGAATGAAGAGGATCACTTGAAGGATGATTGGATCACTCTTGAACAAAAGAAAAACTAACCTAAATGTTCTAAGAAATAAAGTGTGAAGAGAGTATTCAACTCAGAAAGTTTTGTGTGTGTAAGGATGCCTAAAATCTGTGAAAGGGGTTGGTATTTATAGGCAAAGAAAATCTGAACGTTACAGAAAAAATAGTACGGACGGCTCCACTAAACATGCCACGGCTCCACTAAATTTAGTGGAACCGTGGAGCCGTCCTAGACTAGGACGCTCCAAATTTTGTCTTTTCTGGTGAAAACTTATTTGGGGAAGGTTGGAGCTGATTTTGGGGGGAAAAATAGCTGTTGTGATTTTCAAACATATTTTTCCATAAAAACCTTTCTTAATAATTCAAAAATAATTTGTCATGTGTATTTTTGAAAAAAATGTTTTGCCCCATTAAAAATGTGAGCTCTCAAAACCAAAATTTACTTCTTTGATCATTTGTCAAGTTTGTAAATTTGTTCTAGAGTGATTTGCGTAGAAACGGGATCTTCCGATTAAAAACTTGTTTACGTTAATTTTAACGTAACGTGATTTCACATTTTGTCATCCTCAAAACGTGAAGTAATCAAAAGATATAAATAACGTTTTTAGACCATTATTTGCATCAACAAAGTTGAAGATGAAATGCAAGATAAGCTTGCAATGGTGAGGCCTTATATAGGCAAGAGTTGGGGGATTTGAATTAAAGGTGATGGTGGTGTCCTATGGTGTAGTATGGGAATCTTGGGGTGTATGTGAGTTTGCAAAATTTGCAGGTTTGAGGTTCAGGGATCTAGAGGAAGCAGTGAAAATTCGTCAAACAAGGGTACGGTACCACTAAATAACACACACTACCATTAAATTTAACGGTACCGTGGCCTATTTAACGGTACCGTGACATTGGAGTCACGGATTTTTTTGTGCAGCCTAGTTCTGGGCAGCTAAGGTGAGTTTTCTAGGGGGACTATTTGCAGGAAATGTTGGTGCCTCAAATCACTAAAGATTTATTTGCCTAATGTGTCCCATATTGAGCTACTTCTAGCACATAAAGATTATCATGCAATTTGTTAAGATAATCCATAAGCATGCAAACACAAGGGACAAAGTAAGATATCATCCAAGAATCATATATAAAATATTCATGCAAGGTGATAGATTAAATGTTACGCATGCAAGATAGCAAATATTATTAATTATCATAAATAAATCCTAATAAGGATTATTAATCCCTTTCTAACTACTTATGACTTGAGCTTTCTCCCGTTTTCATCACACTCTCGTCTTGAGCATGCATCTCATGATTTGGATCATCAAAGGGTGCAAAGTTGGTGGATGATTCAGAAATGAGAATAGAAGATATATATGACTCATTTAGGGGTTTCATTACGGGATTGAAGAGTGAGTATTGAGGACCACGAAGGTAAGGATGAATGTTCATGAAGTGGTGATAGAGACGAGTTAGGAACATCCCATAGGGTATCAATTTATTTTTGTTACCCTTGAGATGTTCAATTCGCTTAGCGAAGAAGTAAGCAAGATTGTACGGTTGTTGAGTAAGAAGACAGTAAATCATATGAGCAAAACACGCCGAAAGTTGCTCACAATTTCCTATTAGACTTAGAACATTTTCTCGCTTGTATCATAACACCTTTTGTTATTGGCTTTGATGTTTTTAGCTCAGCAAGTACACTAGCAGCAGTTGTAACCTCTGGTGTAGCAGCACTAACTTGTGTACTGGCAGCTGTAACTGGCTCACTAGCAGCAATAACTTCTGGTCCACTAGCAGCACTAACACCTTGATCAGCAGCACTATCAGCAGTGGTACCCTTGGCCAAGTAGCTATCAATCACCACTTGATTCAATTGGTTACCAGCAACTACAAAATCCATTGAATCACACTCTACACCAATACTTTCACCCTCTTTAGCCTTTCCTGAAACTTTGCCTTCATTCCCCCCTGTTTGGGAGCATCCTTAGAAGCTTCAGAAGACTTAACCTTGTGTTTGGGAATTCTTGATCCTTTGACTCCTTCTAAATACCTAACCCATCTCTTCAAAGCCTTTATCTCCCTACCTTGAGCTTTGATGACTCCATCTTGAGAAGCAGCTAGTGTTTGTAGATCAACAATTTGCGCAGAAAGCTTGTGTGACAAATGGTAATTTTCACATTTTAAATTAATAATAAATATTTATTTATTATTTTTAAGCCGAGCATTTCTATGCTCGATTGCATGTTAATGAGCATTTCTGAGCATTTTTAGGAGCTGTCCCGCATACTGTAGCTTACAGTCACTGCTGAAAAAGTTTATTTTTGTCGGTAAGCGTAAATTATTCTATTTCTTATAGTTACTGACAAGTTTCGTAATTTACTGAGAGCTTTATTGCATTTACTGATAAGCAACCCCATACGCGAACAGACAGCACAATATATATGGTAGCAGTCAAATAAATGCATTTTTGAGAAAATAATAATATTTTATTATTATTATGACAAAAACGTAAATAAAAACTTTATTTTACGTATACGTGTCCAAAAAGGTCAAATCGGGACTTTACGGTAACATTTAAAGCTTAAACCGACATACGATATACCAACAAGGAACCAAAATATTCCCCCCCCCCCTTTGATGTTGTCGTTTGCCGCCCACTCACCAGAAAATGACAAGGATTATTATACTAATTGATTTGGTTAATGGATGATGACTTAGCAAGTATTGTCTTTATACCCTAAGTGTGTTTATAACACTTACTACTCTCATTTTCACCTCATAACATTACCAAGATCATTTCTTTCCCCTCCTAGCCTTCAAAACTCACAACCAACATTACAAACCAAGATCCATGATGACGTATAGTCCGCATCCAGGTCACGAACCCGACCAATACTCAAGCCCATCACGAATGGGCTATCACGATAAAGATTTGGGCTTACAACGGCCCAAATCCGAAATCTATTATTGGCCTTGATATAGGATCTCTTATTTATGGGATAAGGATCAATGGGCCGAATAGGGCGGGATACGCCGAAGGCTAAGAAACACGAAACCAACAAGGATTTCGTGTGTATATATAGGGCATCTCGGCTCTCATTAAAGGTACGATATTACAACCCTAACTCTTCACAAAAACCCTAAAACCGATTAATTACTCTCACGCCGGAGGATAATCGTGGGAGACAATCCCACGATAAGCCTAACGGTGTTTTTTGTTCTCTTAGTGCGCAGGTCTCAAGCATTAAGATCCAATTGATACGGGAACAGGAATCCAAACAAGGAACGCCCAACTTTTGTATCAACAAGTGGCGCCATCCGTGGGACCAGACACTAAGAACTCTACGGAGAACTAGAATGAAAAAGCACGGAAACCTAAATCAGCGGACTCCGCAAGCGAAGAAAACGAATGGTGACCTACAGGGGCAGAAGCAGCAAATTGATTCAGCCCCTAAGCAGGCCCCTGGAACAACCAGTGCGCCCAAAAACCTAGGATCATACTCAGATCTGGCCTTTACTATAGTAGAACCGCTCACAAGGACTACCCATGCTCCTACAACAACCACTAGCGCGGAAGATCCACAGCGCACTCCTTTCACCATGCCAGAATTAGACCTCACTGAGCTGCCAAATGCGCCTATCCGAAACAAGGGTCCTGGTTTGGAAACAGACATCCTCGCACTAGAGGGAGTCACGCCTGAACTAGCGCCAAGGGATTTCGTATCTCAAAACTATGAAACCTTGGCTGCGGTTATGCGAGAGGAAGCAAAAAAGAGTTCAAGCCAGAGTCTGCAAGCCCGACTCAACTTTGACCCTGAGCATGAAACATCCCCACCGCGTTACCGAAAGGAAAGGCGCGAGAAGGATAGCCGCCGACACCCAGTGTTTACTAGGATCGGAAGGAAAGTTGTGGATGATGAAGCAGCCGACTTACAATATCGGGAGGAGCATGAAGACGATGGACAGCGCGCCAATGTCCACACTAGGCTTGGCAGTCGCAGGATTCTTGATAGACTTGGGCGACGGTGTTCCCCAAGCGAAAGCCCTTCAAGCTCGGATTCCGAGGATAGTCGGCGCAAGCGCCGCAAAAGAGTAAGCTCATCCTCAAGTGACTCCTCGGACAACGAGGACGAAGAAACAGGACACTGGAAGTCCAGGAGAAAATACCGCGACCAGGAGGACGAAGATATGTCTCGTCCCTGGCGCCGCCAAAAGGTTGACGCATTCACTTGGCGCATCAGTGATTTTTCAGAAGATAAGAGAAGGCGCATGCCCGCTAATGTTAAAACTTATGATGGAACAGGTGATCCTGACGACCACCTAAAAATTTTTGAATCAGCAGCTACCATCGAAAATTGGCCACAACCTGTGTGGTGCCACATGTTTAATTCTACATTAGTAGGGAATGCGCGGAACTGATTCAGTAAGCTTCCACGTAGAAGCATCGATGGGTTTGAAGATTTGCGAAAGGCGTTTCGTTTGAACTTTACTCAGAGGAAGAAGTGTGCCAAGAACCCTGTCGAACTCGCTAGGGTAAAACAGCGCCAAGGGGAATCCACAAGCGCTTTTATGGAGCGCTATAAAGACGAATGCATACATGTCAAGGCATGCCTCGAAATACTAAAGATCTCAGGGTTTATGAACGGAATCAATAACCCAGAACTTATCAAAAAGTTAAATGATAGGGTTCCCCAAACCTTTGACGAACTTATGAAGCGCACGAGGTCCTTCATCCAAGGAGAAGCCGCCGCTGCGGATAGTAAGAAAGGCTACTCAAACTATAGGTCACAAGAACAGCCAAGGAGACAATCCAATGACCAGAGTAGCAATCGTAACAAAAGCTACCGCAGTCAGGGGGGCGGACGAGAGAATGACAAGTATACCCCACTAACGAAGACTCCAAAGGAGATATTTGCGACGGAAGGCGCGAACTTTCCGAGACCCCCACTGATGCGTACCCTAGAAGATCGGCGCGTAGGGAACGGATATTGCAAGTATCATGGACAGAAGGGCCACACCACCAATGAGTGTGTCCAATTGCGCCAACTAATTGATAAGCTAGTAAAAGAAGGCAAATTGGACCATCTAGTTAAGAACATCAAGGATGGGAAAGACAAACAGAAGACCGGGGGCAAGAAAGAAGCACCTAAGGACAAGGCTGACACAATCTACATGATACAATCATGGCAGCGAAAGCCTAGGCAAAAGGTCAGCCAGAAATTTTCTCATGGAAGCGAAATCTCTTTCCCCACCTTGGCTATGGACAACGCAGTGGCGGAATCACTCACCATCGAGATAAATGGGGGGGGGTCACGATATCCACCGCATGTATGTTGATGGAGGGGCATCAACAGACATAATATATGAGCATTGTTTCAAAAGACTGCGACCTGAGATACAAAGATAGTTAAGCCCGGCCATGACGTCGTTGACTGGCTTCACAGGAGAAAAGATATGGCCCATGGGGCAACTACGACTACTAGTTGTTGTTGGTAATAAGGAACACTCTACGACAGCCTGGATGAATTTTATGGTGATCAGATCTCCTTCGCCATAGAATGACATTATCGGAAGACCAGGAATTTCGGCAATACGCGCAGTACCGTCCACAGCACATGGGATGCTCAAATTCCCGGTAGAAGGCGGCATTGTCACCATCTACAATAACGCCGCGCCACCTAGAGAGTGTAACACGATTACATGTGAGACGACGCACACCCCAGAACAGAGCGCAGCTAAAGTATCAAACCTGAAGGTCGCAATTCATCCTGATTACCCGGAACAAGAAGTATCGATCGGAGGATCGCTGTCTGATAAAGGCAGAGCTGCTGTGTGCGCACTCTTGCAAAAGAATCTGGATATCTTCGCATGGGAACCAAAGCACATGACTGGTGTGCCACGCTCGATTGCAGAACACAAGTTGAAAATCCGACAAGGATACTCCCCAGTACGGCAGAAAAAGTGCGGCCAGGCTCCAGAGCGCGCAAAAGCCATTCTAGAGGAAGTACACAAACTTGTTGACGCAGGTATCATGCGAGAGGTCTATTACCATGACTGGCTCTCCAATCCAGTGATGGTCAAGAAGAGTGATGGTAGTTGGCGGATGTGCGTGGATTTCACTGATCTTAACAAAGCATGTCCACAAGACTGCTACCCACTACCAGAGATAGACTGGAAGGTAGAATCTTTATGCGGATACCCCTTTAAATGTTTTTTAGACGCATACAAAGGGTACCACAAAATCCAAATGGCTAAAGAAGACGTGGAAAAAATAGCCTTCCACACAAGCCAAGGTGTCTACTGTTATACAAAGATGCCTTTTGGCCTAAAGAATGCGGGCGTCACCTACCAGCGATTGGTGGATAATGCATTTGAAAAGCAAGTGGGCCGTAACCTAGAGGTCTATGTCGACGACCTTGTCATAAAAAGCCATACCGAAGGCGAATTGGTCCACGACATTGAAGAAACATTTAGAACACTATGAAAGATCAACATGAAGTTAAATCCTAAGAAATGCACTTTTGGTGCTACAGAAGGCATGTTCCTGGGATACTTGATAGAACCTGATGGCATTAAACCATGCCCAAAAAAAACAGAGGCTGTCATCCAACTCCCTTCACCACGCACGTTGAAAGAAGTCCAGTCTCTGAATGGAAAATTAGCCGGGTTGAACAGATTCCTGTCCAAATCAGCAGATAAGTCACTCCCCCTCTTTAAAACACTCAAGAAGTGTACAAAAAAGGGAGACTATCGTTGGACTACAGAAGCGGAAGAAGCTTTTACATAGCTTAAGCAACATATAGCAGCGCTTCCCAAGCAAGTCGCACCCTGACCAGGGGAGGAATTAATTGTGTACTTGTCTGTGACTCATGGAGCAGTCAGCGCGGTGCTACTGACAGATAGGAATTCCGTATAAACACCGATATATTTCGTAAGTAAAGCGCTCAAGAAGACAGAGATTAACTATAGCCCAATGGAAAAGTTGGTCTTGGCATTAGTATTCGCCGCCAAAAGATTGCGCAGGTACTTTCAAGCACACCCAATAGCGGTGATCACAGACCAACCAATCAAGCAAGTTATCTCCAAACCCGACGCATCGGGGCGATTACAAAAGTGGAGGGTATTTCTAGGCGAGTATAACATCTCTTATAGACCACGCATTGCGGTTAAGGGGAAAATACTAGCAGACTTCATCATCGAAAAACCAGATACCGATGCTGCACCTTCACGGAGCAAGGTAGAACTACAAGAACCTTGGGTCCTATTCACGGATGGATCTTCATGCGTTGACGGGTCAGGCGCAGGCCTTATCCTCACTAATCCAGAAGGAATGGAATTCACTTACGCACTGCGCTTTGAATTCACAGCTACGAATAACGAGGCAGAGTATGAAGCCCTAATTGCTGGATTACGCATTGCAACTCGAATGGGTGTACGCAACCTAGAAGCAAATGTGGATTCCTGATTAGTAGCCAACCATGTGTCGGGAGAATATGTGGCTAAAGAGGATAACATGGTTCAATACCTCGACAAGACCAAGTCACTAATCCAAGGTTTTGACAAGTTTACCATTAAACAAGTTCCTCGAGGGGAAAACAAAAAAGCGGATGCGCTAAGCAAGATCGCATCTACAAGCTTTGCGCACCTGTCAAAATAAGTGTTGGTGGAGATACTAAAAAATAAATCCATCTCGGAGATGGAGGTATCCACGGTAATAGAGGAGCAGGATCCTACGTGGATGACCCCTATTGACGAATTTATAAGCAAAGGCATATTGCCCTATGAGCAGAAGGACGCTCGACGGATACGGCGTACAGCGCAGAGGTTCGAACTTCGGGATGGTATCCTATATCGGCGCTCATTTCTACAACCATGGCTTCGGTGCGTTGGACCTCTTTAGGCATATTACGTACTCCGAGGGATCCACGCCGGTTCATGCAGTATGCACTCAGGACCACGGTCCATCGTAGCACGAGCCTTGCGCTCTGGATACTACTGGCCCACTATGCATCGCGATGCACGTGATGTGAAAAAGAAATGCAGCGACTGCCAAGTTGATAGACCCATCCCGCGCAAACCACAACAAGAGCTAATGCCTATCACTTCTCCATGGCCATTCTATAAGTGGGGTATCGACATTGCAGGTCTTTTCCCTGTTGCAGTGGGGGGACTAAAATTTCTTATTGTGGCTATAAACTACTTCACTAAGTGGATTGAGGCAAAAGCAGTGGCGACAATCACAGGTAATCAAGTAAAACGATTCGTTTGGGAGAATATTGTATGCCGCTTTGGGTTACCTGGGGAAATTATTTCGGATAACGGAAAACGATTCCGCGATAACCCGTTCAAAGACTGGTGCACATAACTAAATATTACACAACACTTCGCGTCGGTTAAACACCCACAAACCAATGGTTTGGTTGAGCGCGCAAATCGTAGTCTGGGCGAAGGAATTAAAGCACGCCTGGACAAATACAAAGGAAGATGGGTGGATGAATTGTCGCATGTCTTATGGGCGCACCGCACGACAATCAAAGTTAGCAATGGAGACACTCCCTTTTCTCTTGTCTATGGGACAGAAGCTGTCATACCAGCTGAAATTGGGATGCCAACTATTCGTACCGCGGAAGTTAATGTCGCAACCAATGACGACGAACGGCGTATAGACTTGGACCTATTGGAAGAAAGGCGTGAACGCGCAGCTATACGTGAGGCAAAAGCTAAGTCAAAAATGAAGGGATACTACGATGCCAAAGTTTGAAGCACCTCATTCAGACCAGGCGACTTTGTATATCGCGTTAATGATGCGAGCCACGCAGAAGATACAGGTAAACTTGGACAAAAGTGGGAAGGACCCTATGAGGTCGTTGAAGCACTAGGAAAAGGCGCGTACAAGCTGCGTGACATGGATGGCCGTGAGCTACAACGCACATGGAATATTCGAAATCTCAAGAGATGCTATCTTTAGGAAAGGTTACGACCCCACCCACGGACACTTCCGCACTTTAGTAAGTGCTCAATAAATATCCGTGTATTTACATTTTTGTTTCATCTAGGCAAATGTCTTTCTTTTTCCAAAAACTTGCAAGTATTAATTAAATGTCGCGGTTTCTAGCTAACTCCGCGACACACTTTACTTTGTTGTTTACATATTATTTATGTCTCAATATTTTTGTTATATTATCTTTTGCCTACATGGCGTGCATGCACTTATTAAAACCCACGATGGTAAAGGATGAGTAAACCTACTAAATAACTCGTTGAGTAAGAGGGTTGCAAACCCATCAACATCGGATCACGCATCCTTGTTAAACACCTTACTCTCAAGACGTTGGAGTAAGTTCATTGTGCATCCCACGACGGATACGCAACAATGCACACTGTGCGCGTTTAACAAATTAGGAGTTAAGACTCTTAACCCCTTGATATATATTCGAGCTTGACAATAACTCATGAATTTCATACACGATTATGTTATAAGTGATCATAGATTCTTGTAATCTTTTTTAAGTACGTTTATATAACGGTTTGATTCTTAGACATAACATAGACGTCTTGTACGCAAAGACAGATAACTAAGTACAAACATCATAACCACAATCACATACAATATGCGTACAATCGCATTTTCAAAATATCATTTTATTATGGACTACGAGTTCATACAAAGTATATATTTAACATGCACATGTGCAACAAAATGTTAACATATTACAAAACAAAACAATCTAAAGGCTGTTGGAACGTCTAAGCTCCGAATTGCTAACATGGTACGCAGCACTCCCCGCTTCCTCAAGCTTCTTCAGCAGATCATGATCCTTGGGTGACACTGTCGGTACACTAACAGGTACTCCATCAGATCTTGGGATATGCGCAGCACCAATACTACAAAGGATGGCTTTCCCCTTCACACCCCGCTTCTTCGCAAGCCTCATGGCATGGGCCTCTAAGGATTCCTTCAGCGGGATTTCCTTCTCGAGGGCAAAAGGATTCAAGATGTTGCGAGGACGAGCGAAGATAGGTACCTGCAGCTGCGACACATCTGGCTTAAGAAAGTAATCAGTTTGTGCCTCTGCGTCCTCCGCTGCGTGCCTAGCCAAGGTTAACCCCTCCATAATAACACCTATGGGGTAATCCTGATCGCGCTCCAGTTGAGCAATATGAGGAAGATCTAACAGCTTCATCTTCTCCATAGCAGCGACAAGCTCATCATAGGCATCAGCATCATAACCTGGTACTTGTGCGGCAGGCACTGTCAATAACTTGCTCTCGGAAAGCTCCTCTATAGCCTGCGCCTTGCCACGTGCCAACGCACGCTCAACAACATCCCCAAATGCCTCCCTCACCTCTTGAGACTCCAGCGTACTCAAAGCAGCAAGGCGCAAACCATGGCTGATAAGCCACCTGCGCTCAGCAATTGAAGATACCAGGTGTGGGTACAGCTCTTCATCATACTCAATGCTGAGATTGCGCAGCTTAACTTCCTGCTTCTCCAGCGCCCCCTCCACAGCCTTACGAAAGTCATCCAATCTAGAGAAGTGAGCGCTCTTGTTAAGCTCCATGTACTTCAAGACCCAAAGACAAGTGGCCTTGTAATCTGTTAACCCAGCACGCTCTTGGCTCACTTGGGCAAGTAATGACATTTCTCTTCAGCAAGCTTCTGGGCATACGCATCTGTTGCCTTTATCTCAGCCTGAGCATCAGCCAACTGCGCCTTCAGAAGCGCAATCTCCTCATCATTCTGCACATAGCGGCTACCTTCACCAGCATACCTTGATCCTAGCTGTGCAACTAAGGAGGCCTGGTGCGCAGCAGCCAAACCTAGCTCCTCTATCAGTTGGTTTGTTGGCACATCCTCAAACACGTTCGGCTCAGTCTCTTGGCTCTTCTGCGCAAGATCATCAGTATGAGAGGGACTCGCCTTGGGTGGCGAATTCCCAACACGCGCAGCATCATCATCAGCAGCTTCAACACTGCAGGCAAATAACAAAGCTACTTTAAAGTATCATCACGGAATAAAGAATTGAAGATCTAAAGATACAAGTCTCATTACTTACTTGGTGGGAGGAGTTTTAGGTGGCGACGCATCCTCTTCTGATGATTTCCCGCCAGAGATAACATGGCGCCTTCTCTTAGATGTACCCGTGCCATCATCACCAGAAGTTTTCGTGCGCTTTATCCCTTGGCTAGCCTCCTCGGGCCCACCTTCAGACATGGCAATCCCCACACTCTCTGAAGAGTCTGTGCGCGATGGCTCTTCCACAGGGACTTGTACCCCAGGAGTTGGAAAAATGCGAATAGGAATCACCTCTATAACAACTGGGGGTGTATCCTCTGGTTCCTCCTGTACGATCTCCATAGTGCACCTCGTGGTAGCCTCCAAAACTGGCTCCTCACCTTCTCTTAAAGGGCGCACTCCTACGGTCACCTGTTTGGGTCTCGCCAAGCGCACCACGCTGAATAGATCCATCTCTGCGCAACAAACCACAAACAAACACAAAACGGGTTACAAAAGCTATAATAATGAAGGGCGCTTACACTACTGAGCGAAGGAGAAGAAAGGACAAGCACCCACCCCGGTTATTCTCATCCAAAAAGGTTGGCACCTCGTCAGGACTTCCGAAGTAGTTGCGACTAATGCCCATATGCAATTAAAACTCTTCTGGATAAGCGTTGATTGGGATGCGATTGGCATTAATCGTTTCCGCATCATCTGCGCTATACGTTCCGGGGATGGGGAGCTCATCCTTCGGTAATGACTCTTGGGTATAGAACTCAAAAATCCATGGAAAAAATGCATCATCAACCCAAAAGAATTTCTCCCTCCAATTCCTAAGTGCGTCTAACTTTTCCGTATAACACTGCAGTCGCCCTGCGCGCTTGGAAAAAGACACCTACCCGTTTGACCACGACGAGTGGTAAAACGCGCAAAACAAATGGATTGTGGGGTCAATCACCAACAAGCGACAATTTACTTCAAAATTTGTTATTTTTGCCGCACCTATACAGTGCAGTTGGGAAATATGGAGACGATAGTGGTTTAAAATATCACACAAGAATAGAGAAATGGGCACACGTTGGTTAGCGAATTCAAAGAAGCGTGTGTATACTCCTACTTTCACTTCAGGGAAGTTCGCTATGGACGCAGTCGCCACCGGAACCACCGGGTGCAACGCGATCGGAATATAATAATCCGAGGTGAACTGACGAAGTTCGTCCTCGGATATATCGAATGTAAAGTCGGATAATTGAAGAACCATGGTTAGAATTTAATGGATTCTGCAGCGCACGCACTATTACCTTAAGAGTTGTTGATTTCTTGTTCGCTGTTTAGAGTTTTTAACAATGGTGGCAATAAACGTTTTTACTGTGGTAGCCACAGTGAAATGGAGATAACACTTTATGTAGGGTTACATGCTCTCATGGATGATTGACATGTGTCACCCACTTGCTCTAATCGTGTGGCTGGGAGGTCAAAAGGTGAAACACTTTTTCACCCAACCCTCACGATTTACGAGGGATATTTGGATTTACGTGGACTAGATTCATCGTATTGTTTTTTAGGCGGGAAACACTTGAAACTTCTCCGCTACGCATTCTGGAATCTTTTGCTACAGTTTTTAGTCTAGCATCCGCAGTTTTACCTTGCGCATACTAGACTGGGGGGACATGATGAGGTATAGTCCGCATCCGGGTCACGAACCCGACCAATACTCAAGCCCATCACGAATGGGCTATCACGATAAAGATTTGGGCTTACAACGGCCCAAATCCGAAATCTATTATTGGCCTTGATATAGGATCTGTAATACCCAAAAATCTAAAACGTGTAAAAAGACCAAATTGCCCCTATAATCTTAAAATTTGATTAATAAACATATAAAGCAATAAATTAATTCCAAACTTTTGGTAATGATCTGAAATTGAAGTGAAATAATTTTGAGGCAACATTCCAACACTTTTTTTTTGCATGTCCAAAAAAAAACTTATATTGCACCATCAAATATAATACATGAACCGAAAATATTATGTATTTGATTAATTATGTTTAAAATCATTTTAAATTAAGATAATTAAAAAACAATTATGGAAATGATCAAGTAATTATAATTTCTGATTTTTGTTATGATTTTGACCTAATCTCCAGCCCACCCCTCCCCCAAGACTCGGCCATAATCATTTATTTTATTTATTTCCATTATTTGTCTTTAATTCCTCCCAAAAACCCTAAGTCGACACACACAAAATCACACACACTTAATCCGAATTTCTGGAGGTCCTAGCATATTTTTCCCATGTTCATCAAGGTCCAAGGAAGGGGAGAAAAATAATTTTTGGGTCGTTGGAATCTTGATTCGCTCATTCTTGATTTTGTTCGTTTTCAATATTGCCAAGAGGTACATAATTCTTACGATTAATCTACACGTTCAAAAATCAATTTGATATTTTTATCATGTTATTTACATCATAAAAGACTCATATAAATTGATAGATTCGAATCATGCAAGCTAGAATGGTCATACGAATTTTTGAGAACGAAAACACACTTAAAATCCAAATCGGCCTATACGATTTTTCTAGGTCATATTCATAATTTTTATGGGTTTCATGATCATCATATAAGTCTGGAAAAATGTTGGTTTGATTTGTTATAGCTTAGATTGATCGCCCTAATTTTGAATGGTTAAAACGTACATAAATTCTAAAATACGTAACACGATTTTTCTAGGTGTTTAAATTATTTATTTTGGACCTTATACGAATCATATAACCTGGGAAAAATAGTGGTTCGAATTATAGAGGCCTAGATTGGTCGTGGGTAATTTTTGTTGTAATCGGGTATTTTGTAATTCGAATGAAAAGAATAAAAACCCTAACTTGCGGATTAGGGTTTGATGTTTTTGGGGTTAGATCTGGTAATTAATGAGTTATAATGATGAATAAATGAGTGGTTGATGATTGGGAAATATTAGGGTTAGGGTATTGATTTAAAAATGTTTAACGATTTGGTTTTAAAATATAAGGGTGTGTTTTGCCAACTTTGAAACTTACGGGTTATTTTTATAATGTTATTTAGGTCAGTAAAAAGGTGTAAAAATTATAAGATGAGGTCCCTATGTGTAAAATTTGCAAGATCATGATTTATTTGTTATTGTATGTTTCGAATTAGAATTAAATTAAGTAAAGGGACTAAATGTGTAATTATATGAAACTTTGGTGTTTAATTCGTACCATACATAAAATTGAGGGTATTTTCTGTGAATTAGAAAATGTAAGGGTTTGTTGTGTAATTATGAAGATAGTACGGGTTAAATGGTAATTTATGTAAACATAAGGTTGATTTTGTAAACTAAATAACTTAAGGGTATAAATGGTAAATTGTGAAACATAAAGGACTAAGAGTGTGGTTCTGAATATTTTATGTATTTAAAATAAGTAATTTGAGATATTTTCAGTTATAACCCTTAACTTTGATACATCTACATTTAAAACCCTAAGTTATAGAAACTTGTCATAAATTAACACTGGACTATCATAACATGTTAAAATGTACCTATGTCCATAATATGCTTAATTATGACTTGACTTAAGTTAAAATACTTAAATATTTCTAATAATGGAAACTTACTAATTTTGGAAACCTGCTATAAATGGAAAGTTACTAAAAATGGAAAGCCGACTAAAATGAGAAATCTGATTTGAAGAAGATATTAATAATAAGACGACCATGTATTCATGTAGATTCGCTGAAGATGGAGTGGTTTTCGATCCTTATATTTTTAGATATGTTTGCACGTGCGGTATAAGGTACAGATATTCTGCCCTTTTTAGTAAGGTGCCTTCATTCTCTTTTGATTTGATTCGTATTAGGGTTTCCTATGCCATTGCTATGTTCCCTACAATTTGGTTCGTTATTCGATTCATTTTGACTTTGATGTTCGTTATGACCCTGTTTACTTTGAACCTTTGATATGAACCCTTTGTCATGAACCTTTGATATTTGGACTTTGATTATGACTTAGACTATTTGAACCCTTGCTTTGATTTGTACCTTTGACCTTTGACCCTTCAGTTTGATACCCGAGCCAAGTTCGTTTCCTAGCCATGAAGGTAACATGGCCGTGTCTGTGATGCACCGCTGACATGACTCACGTGTGGGTGAGTGATTTCTCACACCGTCCCCATGTTTTTCGTTGCATGCACATTATATTTATTATGGCTTATATTATTGTTCGCGGGGCGTATGGGTTGCAATCCTAGGTTTGTGTCCGTGTTCGTGGACTTAACTTGATTTGATATTATATATTGTTCGGTGACTGATGCTGGGTGCAATCCACGTCTCTCACAAGTTCGGGAGTTAGCTACTCCATTTGAAGAATGAGGACACCCCTCATATTATCTGATTATCTGAGAGGTCTCCCCTCTATATAATTATGAATACATGGTTACTATATTTGGTTCGTGTTCGGGCTCGTGGTGGATTACTGACCTACCCTTTTTCTTTCTTACTTTGTACCTTTGCCTATACCTTATGTTATTCCAATGCACTAATCTATATCATGTTCGTTTCGTTGCTTTTGTTTTCGTTTATATATATCTGTTCACTGGGCTTTTTAAGCTCAGTCGCATTTCTTTCCCTGCGGCAGGTTTTTAGTTGGAAGCTGGGTATGAGTGAAGAGACTTTTGGACTTAGAAGACCGTGATAGTTATTCTGAAGTAGAGATTATTAGAAGGATTTGTATGTGCAGATCTAGTATTTAGTTTTTGTTTCCTTTGTAGCCTTGTAGTTTGTGTATTTCATTTGTAACCTTTGAATTCTTGTATTACTTGAAATGTATGCTTTGTTTTGATCTGATATGAAGCCATTAGTGTGACATCTTTACCCTTTTCGGTTTGGGGTGTTACAATTATGGTATCAGAGAGACAGGCTGCGATTCGTAATACAATTACCCTTGTCATGTGTAAGTTAGGACCACTAAGTTTTCCCTGTAGGCGCTCGTAAGACAACCTTTGAAAATTGCTTTAAGATTTCCCTATAGGAACGTAAGTTTTGACCAGTGAGGAATGGGTAGACTATAAGGCATTCGTTTAAGTATCTTTGCTTCCGTATCACTCTGATTCGTGCCTTGCTTTTGGTTAGATCCTATTGATATCACTTTTGGAAAGCGAAAGCTTATGTTTTGCACCATCTAAGATTTGAACCTGATTAAATCTTGAAGGCATTGAGAATTTCATAATAATTGCCTGACACTATTTGATCCTCATCTTTTGATTTTGACTCTGATCTTTGATCCTTTCGTTAATCATTTTGACGCCTCTTCGGGCACTCTGAGAACCTCCATGGCGATGACGTACTGGATATGTTTTGTTATTTGCCTTTTGCTTTTGATGAGTACCTATGAATCTTCCGACACTATCTGATTTTGTTTCACCCATCTCTGTCCTTACGAGAAGTCTTGTGGTGTGTAACCACGAGTATAAGAATGTTTCCCCTCACTTTTGATTGATAAAGATTTGATTTGTGATCCGTCTTTCTTTGGATAGTTAACTTCGATTTTATTCTGTCAAGGAATTGGTTGATTGAGCATTCAAATATTGACAATTTCCCTTTCTAGGTCTCACCTTTAACGTTGCAACAATTTTGAACTCCCTACCATGATTACCGATTGTTAAACTCTCTACTATCACTATTACTCTGGAGACTCGTGTGTTAATTTCGCGGTTACGAAGTTTTCCTATAACCCATTTCATACACCAATGAACGAACCTCATTTTGAGAGCTCTTTGGCACCTTGAGTCTTCTAAACATGAACCTTATCTTGAACGTTATTTGGCACCCTGAATCTTGAATGTGATCCCTGGTCGAACCACCAAAATTTTTCCATCGGAGCATGAAGAAGGATTTGACTTGATACCGAGAGATTGTCTAGTCACCAAGCGAAGGTGTCTTTCAGATGTGTCCGGGATCATATAAATTGATTTGAGCAGCCAGGAAGAGCAGCAACCGAAGACCAGGAAGTGAGTTTACTTAAGTGTATTTTATGGGCGTGTTTTAGTTTCGTTCGCGATAAAGAAGGATGGTAACTGGAGATAGCTGAACCGTATTACTGTTAGGAGCCAATATTCCTTCACCCTGAAACGATTATCTGTTTGTTTAATTTCAGAGCGTGAAGTTTCCTTATGATGAATTGATTTTATTCTTGGAATCGCCTTCCGTATCCGTAAACGACTGCTATGACGGTTAGTAACGCTAATAGTATTAGCTAAAGCTCTGACTGTTTAGGAGATTGATAATTAATGTTTTCTCGTGAGTACTTGGACAAATGGTCATTGTATGACTAAATAGTACGTTAGGAAACGAGGAAGAGAATGAAAATCATCTTTCCACTTTGTTAGGAAATTCGCCGATCATTTGTGCCTTTTGAGAGATTGATATTTGTTCTCAATGGAGGATATCTCTTTAAGTTCCGCAAGCCTTGAAAACTAGCACCAAGTGGTCAAGACCGATAACAGAAAGGAGAATTGAAACCTTTTGAACTTTGCAGAAGAATTCTGGAAGATGTTTGCAACTTATGATACCATTGAGAAATTTCGTGAACAGAGAGAAACAGCTTAGTTTGATTTAGAATGAAGTTTTGGAAAAGTTGAAATAGAAATTAGCTTCCATACCCTCCGGCAGAACAATTTTTGGGATAAATCAGAAAGAGACTCGGTTATATTCCCTTACAGCACAGAAGGTTTTTCGTATACATTAGGACAACTAAAAGCAATAATTCACTGCATGACCTGGAGTTGACAACAACGGCGACTACCTGAAGAGTGAAGACATTCCTTACAAAGCAGAAGTGTGGGCGATGCAGAAGAAGAAAATCTAGTCAAGACGGCGAACCTGGAGTTGATGAAGACATGCAGTCTAACTTCCCTATTCATCTTGGTTGTACCAAGATGAATTGAGAGCGGAAGCAGACTGGATGATGAAGGATTTGAAGATCGTGCCAGAAATTTACATTACTCCATTACATTCCAAGAAGAACTGCAGGAGGCTCGACGAACCAGACACAAGTTTCCGATTATGGTTTCCATCGACGAAGACAGATTAACCGGACTTGAGGAGATTGGATGTGTTGGATGAACGGATTTTTGAAGCAGACCCTTTATTTTTGGAAGAATTGATTCTATGAAGGCCGGAGTTCTTGGCGACTAACTTTCATTTCCGTTGACCCTGTTAAGTTTCGTTATAAAGTAATAAGATCCTCTTATGATTTAAGTTCCCTAGAAGTATTTCAGTTCGTGTTTATTTTCGTATGTTCGGTGTTGGCTTTGTTTTGAGAGATTTTGGCGAATGGTGGAAGATATGATGCTTGTGACGGCGTACCTCACTTCTGTTAGGCAATCTGGAGTCTTGATACTCTTGCAAATAGTTTCGTTTTCCCTCTTGACTATGGCATTCGATTTTGGTTGACCTCTGAGACTGTAGAAGTACTAGGTGGATTAAGATAGGTGGTTTTGATTTCGACTTTGAGATAAAGTATGACCATCATGAGGGCATATTTATATGATGCCAGTATTATGATATTTGGCCAACGTGATAATACTTACATCATATAACGTGCACTTGTTGTGGGCATAGGATATCTTGGGGAGTACCTAAGAAGTTTAGAATTTGATCTCCATTGGACTATCCGTGATTAGTGAGACGTTAGGTTCATTCTACCTATGCGTATACTCTACCTTCGTTCGTTAAATATCTGGATGAGTTTTGGACTCTCGTTTTGCATTTTGTTGACCTCAGTTATAAATCTTGAACTCCTTTTAGAACTCCCTACTGTTGATACAGGTAATTCGATTTGAAATCTTGTTCGTATTCTATATGAGCTTTCTAAAGATTCACCTATCGTTCATTCTATGTTGCATGGACCTTTTGATCAAAATCAACTTATTTTGTCTCCTTCTGAGAAATTTGAACCCACCTCATTTTGATTTGAGTCATGAGAAACTATTTTGGTCTGAAGATCTTTTTGGAAGAATCTCCTTAGGCGTGAGAAATGGTTAAGATGATCCTTTACGACTTGCTACGACTTCGTTTAACTTTGCAACTTCAAATTTCGAGGACGAAATTTTTTTTAGAGGGGAAGAAGTTGTAATACCCAAAAATCTAAAAGGGATAATTACTAAAATAGCCCGATTGCCCAAGTGCTAAGAGTATCTAGCCCGCTCACAGAAAATTCCCCCCTTAGCCCAGGGCAACTGATCCGACGGACCACAGGATGCCACGTCACCGACCAAAGTATATATACAACTGTTGATACGATGTATAAGGGATGTATTGTATTTTGGGCAACTTTTGAATTTTGGGCAACAAATACATGAACAAAAGGATATTTTGGTCATTTTACGTGCATTAAAATTAGAAACTTGTTATAAGGATATTTTTAGTCATTTTACTGCATTCCATATGAATCTCACATCCCTCTCCTCTCACAACTCACACCACCACAACTACCCAAAAACACGTTGCCACCACCATCCGACGCCACCACCACCTGACACCACCTCCACCGGACTCCACCAACACATAACACCGATACTTTTATTTCGAGTCGTATTTGAAGAACGCGTGTAAGCGATTTGTGATGGGCCAGAAACATACTTTTGAAGCTGCCAGGGCAATAACTGAGTTGAATGGTGTTACTAGTCGAGAACTGACTCCTGCTATTACGGTTCTACAGCTCTTCTTAAGCTCATTAAACAAGGTCCCTTTTTTTTTTTTATTTTTTTTTTAATTTATTCTTAAATAAACTAAAATTTTGCTGAATTTTGTGGTTTGTAAGAGTCATGAATCGAATCGACGTCAAAGTCATGAATCGCTCGGTAAAGAAAAATTGACACATGAAATTTTTGTGGCAACAGTGGTGGGCGTGGATGGTCAATTGAAGCGACTAGCGAGTATATTAACTCGTCTTCTCATAGCGACCATGTGCGTGGCTGTATGAACAACTGTGCTTAATTGAGAGATTATGTTCTGTTTATTTTTTATTAAAGTGTCAAGAATGGTGGGTCAGGCAGGCTAAATCGGGTTGAGACGGATTGTTTTAGCAGGGGTCTAAACTTGGGTTGCCCCTAAATGCTTTTTTGTCCAGCTCAAAATTAGCAACATGCCTTCACACTTTTAGCAATGATCGGCACTTATTTTGAAAATTATCAGAATTAACAACCTTGTTTTTACCAGTCATAACAACCTTGGGGTAATTAGGTTGTTATTTGTAAAAAAATCATATTGCTATGAATGGTAAAATAATGTATGTATATTGTCATGCTTAGTGAATTTTTTGAATATATGTTGCAATTCATGATCGTATCGGAATTGGTGAATGACCTTCCAAAGAAGCATTCGGGCGTACGCAAGTGTACCTAAAAATATAAATGTCAATGAAACTTTATTCAAGTGTGCCAAGAAACAGATCAGTTACTAGTTACACACCTTCAACTTGCTGTTATCTGCTGATTGTACTCTACAAACAAGTAGAGCCTGTACAATCTTCAACGTAGCTTGCTATTATTGGTTAAAGTATGAAAGGATGTTGCTACTTTGTGAACCTTAATTACAATTACGAAAACAGTATCAAGGTTGAAAGCTATGGTTGTTTGTGAGCTATGTATTTTGAACTGAGCTATGTATTAATGCAAATGCAGCAGGTGATACTTATGGGGAACACAAATAGAGTTATGCACCTTGCAATTTCTCCTGATGGACTACAATTATGATTGGAACTGGGGGTATTGAAGAGGTCGTATATGCAATCATTGCCGGCGATGTGGTTCTTGCGACTTCATATGATCATGAACTACCTCCGTACGGTATTAAACTTGGCCTCACAAATTATGCTGCATGTGCTTCCATGTCGTACTTTGTTTTTTGTAATGGCAAGTAGCCTTGATTAAATTTTGGAAAATTAATTGTTAAAACATCTACAGATTCAAAAAAATGATAATTTATAGAGTATAGTGCTTCATTTTCAAAAATAAAAGGGACACTTAATATTTATTTCATATTGTTGGATTACAGGTCATTGGAGTGTGTTGGCCGATAAATTGAGCTGTTGCAAGAAAGTTGATGGCAAAGGCGGAACCAACAATGATGATGTCCTAATGAAGGTGGCTTTGCTCCTAATATCCGACTTATATTAAAAGCAGGTAAAAGGCTGATTGTGATTTCTTTATACAGTTAAAAAGGTGTGTGGAACTGCTTATGTTTAGAATTATAAATATAGCTGGCGCTTAACTAATTTGAATATATGTTTTTATATATAATCGCCAAATGAATGATTTGGTAGACGTTGATCATTAGTTGGTCACCATCTTGCTTTGTAATGCACATTAGTTTTGTATCAAATGCCAAAATGAAACGTTTTTACTAAATTTTCATTCTTATAGCAGATGCTATCAAAGGGGTTTGAACAGAATGTTGTGACTTTGCATTTGGGTACTTTTTGTTGGTAGTGGGCCGGTTAATAAAGGTATACTTTCACGAGCTGCAGGCATCGCCATACTGCAACGTGTAGCAAATATCAGCAACAAGGTATGCGTGGGCAGAGCTACGCCGTGTTTGTAAGTTCTAATTTTGTTTCTTGGGTTAACATTTTTGTATTCAATCTCTATTTCTGTGTTCGTTTACCTTTGCTGCTTCCTCGGGTTCTTCCATTTTATTTCTTCCTCATAGACGAAAGAAGTAAGGTGATACGCTGACCATTGTGAAATACCTACGAGCAAGTCAACCAGAGGTGGTGATCCTTTTTTTTACGATTGTGAGTAATTTTTGATAACTTTTAGTTTTGTTACATGTATGTGTTGTCCACCTTTGTATTTGCTAATGGAATATTAAAGCCTCTATTAACTGTATAGGTATTGATATACACAATGATTAATTAGCTCATTCCAAAAAAAAACTAATAAGCCTTTTCAAACTGAAATAAGGCCTTAACGCAGAAAATTAAATATTTTCTGTTTATTTATGTGGTTATTTTATCAAATTGGAAAAAAAATATCAAATGTTCATTTGTGTTTTTGGGAATTGTTTTTGAGAATCCACAGGCACGTTTAAGTTGTTTATTTACTGGCGGTTTGTTGTTTTTCGCCAATTTAAAGTATAAGAAGATGTTTGTTTGCAGATTAAGTGCTCGCTTATGGCTGACATGGCAAAAGCGTTTGTTAAAGCGAACGGTTATTCAAAGGTTAATAACATGAGGGTGATAGTAATTGGTGACCAATGTAAACGAATGTTTTGGAAAGCGTCAACTGAAGCTACCAGGTAAAATGACTTTCCGTCACTTAATCACTAAAAGAAATCACGTAGGATCATAGAATTTGAATATAAATACTTCTGTAACTAACTTTTAAATATGTGAAACGTAACTTAATATTTTCATGTTCGGTAATTTTAATGTATGTTCGCCATGAAATAACCCGTGAGACTATCCCGCCATCATTAGGTAAAATTACCTTTTTAAAAGTCATCTGGGATGGATAATCTGATAGAATACCACTTGAGTCGAATGGGTCAACATTTGCCTACTTCTTGGGTCCTGCTACAGCAGGAAAACACCCCTACTGCAGCCAAAAGGGTTTTGTTTTTGGGAATTCTATTAGGCGCATCTGTTTAGCCCCATTTTTGGATCCCAGCATGCCAACTCTTTTGTTATTGGTTGAATTGTCCTTGAATATGGCGAAGTTGAAAATTGTTCTTTATATGTGACTACAAAAGCGACCCCTTAATTCTATCTATCATTTAAATTAAAGTTATTTTTTTTCTTTTTTTTTTTTTTTTTTTTTTTGCATTTTCTCTTAGATAAATAGTGGCATCTGCAATTGAATTTGCAGCAGGCTTTTTTTCTTCTTTTTTTCAAGGTGTAGCAATGTTTTTTAACAAATGTTTATAATGAATTTGTTGTTTCTTTATTTTTCAGGCCCAGTTTGCAGTGTGTTAGAAATCCTACTGAGGTAATATTAATTTTCAATTCACTATAAACATTTGAACCTAGATCCACTCATGGTTTCAAGAACTAATACTCATTTATTAATAAATGAGTCAAAATTGCCACATAGTATAATTTGATATAATGTTGCGTCTCGACTTTAGTACACTTCATGTTCAGTTAAAAAATGGTAAACGGAGATTGTAATAGCAACACCAGGACAACGCCCCACGGTCAATAAGTGGACATTGTTAATTACTATACTTAAAACAAAATCATTTCTCCATTGTTTATTCTGTGCTTAGATGTGTCGAAATACATGGGTCAGGTAGATCCTATAATAGGTCAACACAGGTTTGGATCGGAATAGGTAAATTCTTTGTATGTGCTGAATCGTGTCAGGTTTTCATTTCTGAGTTTCTTACCCATTCGACCCATTTTCCAGCATGTGCACCTAAGCAAAGTCATGCAGAAATCCAATAAAAAGGGAGCACCTATCTCCAAGTTGAATTTCGAACCTGATGAAAAGGTTGTGGAGACCAAGTTGACTCTTTACTCCTACAACTTCTATATTTCTGTTCCTACACCTTGAATTCAATATATAGTTTTTGTTATGGTGATGTATAAAAAAACCGAAAGCCAAAAAGCCCGCCGCAACGCGCGGGTTTCAATACTCGTTTATAACAATATACAATAATGTTTGCTTGTAGGTTTTTGTGGATGGTGAGAATCGGAGGTGGAGTTTTCCCTGTGATCAAGGAACCTGATTATCTTGTTAATGGTGAATATCGTGTGGACAAAGGAGCAGCTCCCAAGATGTTGAATTGTCTAATGTAAGTTCCCAGTCTTTAGTATCTTATCAGTGATGATTTTTGCTAGCTCGTGTTGGATCTGTTAATGTGTGCTGTTTGTTTTGCATATATTTTAAGAAAGTAACTAAAAGCAAAAAAATTAACTTACAAGTACATTACGTTAAGCCATCTTGTATAAAGTAATATGGCCTAAAACTAAAATGAAACTTGACAGATTTATGAATACTATTTTATCAGGCTTACAATCATTTTACAGTGTCATATTATGTCATTGACAGTTATGACCGAGCGAGAGGCGTTGAGATAGGGAACAAGGATGTGAAACTTGAATACTTGGAAGAAGCATTCACAACATCAAACTGGATAGTTAGGATTTACAAAGTT
Source organism: Artemisia tridentata subsp. tridentata (assembly GCA_021014915.2). Lineage (NCBI taxonomy): Eukaryota > Viridiplantae > Streptophyta > Magnoliopsida > Asterales > Asteraceae > Artemisia > Artemisia tridentata. The sequence continues at coordinate 456,387,763 of CP139507.1, forward strand.
AAACCACCTGGCAACAGATGGTAATGTAAGAATGTTGGGCTTGATGGTGTTACTTATAGGAGTCGGACTGCTTTTTGATGATGAGTCTAGAAATCTGTGGATTCTATCTAAATATTGAATCCTTGTTATGTAAGTCTTTTCGTATTCAGTTTCTTATAGTTGGAAAGATCAAGATTAGTGTTACCTTTCGAGAATGTAGCTTTGATTGGGGTTGAACAAATTTGAAAGAGAGAATGTTAGACGCTATGAGAAGACGAGTTAATATACTCACTGATGGCAGCCATACATGAGGACATAAGGCGTCTCCTAGGTGAGAAATCAGCTTCCTTAATATGGGCTGCCAGTCAATTTGGTTCGACTCTTGATCCTGAGCAAAGACTCACGGCTCTTCACATCCAAGCTCGCAGGGTCCTTGAGTCCCTAGATTTGTATTTACCAGACTATATATAAGCTTGTATTGATTCAACTCAAGTTGTAATGAACATGTGTTGTAGATACTTGATATTATGAAACCAAATTTTTGTGTGTTAATCTTGGTATATAAACTCCAAAATGTTATATTTTTCACACTAGGCTTACATTAAATTGTGAGTTAATTACATAAATCGTCCTTAAGGTTTGCCGATTTTTACAGATCTTATCCCTGTGCTTTTTTTTAAGCGGGTCATGTCTATGTGTGTTAGGAATTATTAAAATAGAAGTTATTTCATTTCTGCTGTTAGTATAGTTGGTTCCTGCTGGTAGCAGAGTTTAGTTCCTGCTGTTATTTCATTTCTGCTATTAGTATAGTTGGTTCCTGCTGGCGGGTATGTGGTATGGTTCCTGCTGGCATAGTTGGGCAACTTTTGTATTTTTTAGAAAAGTTGCCCAAAAAATACAAAAGTTGCCAAGTAACTTTTGTATTGTTTGGGCAACTTTCGTATTTTTTGGAAAAGTTGCCCAAAAAATATAAAAGTTGCCCAAGTATACCCACATGAATTATTAAAATAGAAGTTATTTCATTTCTCCTGTTAGTATAGTTGGTTCCTGCTGCTGGTAGAGTTGGGCAACTTTTGTAATTTTGTATTTTTTGGAAAAGTTGCCCAAAAAATACAAAAGTTGCCCAAGTAACTTTTGTATTGTTTGGGCAACTTTTGTATTTTTTGGGTTCCAAAAAATACAAAAGTTTCCCAAGTATAAAATAGAAGTTATTTCATTTCTGCTGTTAGTATAGTTGGTTCCTGCTGGCAGGTATGTAGTTCCTGCTTGTATGGTTCCTGCCGGTATAGTTGGGCAACTTTTGTATTTTTTGGAAAAGTTGCCCAAAAAATACATAAGTTGCCAAAAAATACAAACGAGAGTATATAGACCGTATGGTGGTTGCCGACAATATCTATGTTAAGATATGATTGTGCTCAAGTGTGAGATGACGAGCCGAGCTCGAGCTTGAAATCCAAAGCTCTCTGAGCTCGAGTTTTAGTAATCGAGTCGAGTTCGAGCTCGGTAGTACTCAGATCGACTCAGCTCGTTTACACCCCTACTGAGCACTATAAAGGTTACACAAATGAAGAGCATCTAAAGAACACAGATTCGCATGTCCATTCTTCTAATATCCCATCCTTTCTTATCCTCATTTCATCATATCATTTCTTATACTTTAATAGAAAACTCGAGAACTGAGTGTTTAGGTTTATCCTCATTTCATCATATCATGCCTAAACTTTTAAAGATCACAATAAAGCATCTAACATTCTCTCTTTCAAATTTGTTCAACCCCAATCAAAGCTACATTCTCGAAAGGTAACACTAATCTTGATCTTTCCAACTATAAGAAACTGAATACGAAAAGACTTACATAACAAGGATTCAATATTTAGATAGAATCCACAGATTTCTAGACTCATCATCAAAAAGCAGTCCGACTCCTATAAGTAACACCATCAAGCCCAACATTCTTACATTACCATCTGTTGCCAGGTGGTTTAACTTTGTAAATCCTAACTATCCAGTTTGATGTTGTGAATGCTTCTTCCAAGTATTCAAGTTTCACATCCTTGTTCCCTATCTCAACGCCTCTCGCTCGGTCATAACTGTCAATGACATAATATGACACTGTAAAATGATTGTAAGCCTGATAAAATAGTATTCATAAATCTGTCAAGTTTCATTTTAGTTTTAGGCCATATTACTTTATACAAGATGGCTTAACGTAATGTACTTGTAAGTTAATTTTTTTGCTTTTAGTTACTTTCTTAAAATATATGCAAAACAAACAGCACACATTAACAGATCCAACACGAGCTAGCAAAAATCATCACTGATAAGATACTAAAGACTGGGAACTTACATTAGACAATTCAACATCTTGGGAGCTGCTCCTTTGTCCACACGATATTCACCATTAACAAGATAATCAGGTTCCTTGATCACAGGGAAAACTCCACCTCCGATTCTCACCATCCACAAAAACCTACAAGCAAACATTATTGTATATTGTTATAAACGAGTATTGAAACCCGCGCGTTGCGGCGGGCTTTTTGGCTTTCGGTTTTTTTTATACATCACCATAACAAAAACTATATATTGAATTCAAGGTGTAGGAACAGAAATATAGAAGTTGTAGGAGTAAAGAGTCAACTTGGTCTCCACAACCTTTTCATCAGGTTCGAAATTCAACTTGGAGATAGGTGCTCCCTTTTTATTGGATTTCTGCATGACTTTGCTTAGGTGCACATGCTGGAAAATGGGTCGAATGGGTAAGAAACTCAGAAATGAAAACCTGACACGATTCAGCACATACAAAGAATTTACCTATTCCGATCCAAACCTGTGTTGACCTATTATAGGATCTACCTGACCCATGTATTTCGACACATCTAAGCACAGAATAAACAATGGAGAAATGATTTTGTTTTAAGTATAGTAATTAACAATGTCCACTTATTGACCGTGGGGCGTTGTCCTGGTGTTGCTATTACAATCTCCGTTTACCATTTTTTAACTGAACATGAAGTGTACTAAAGTCGAGACGCAACATTATATCAAATTATACTATGTGGCAATTTTGACTCATTTATTAATAAATGAGTATTAGTTCTTGAAACCATGAGTGGATCTAGGTTCAAATGTTTATAGTGAATTGAAAATTAATATTACCTCAGTAGGATTTCTAACACACTGCAAACTGGGCCTGAAAAATAAAGAAACAACAAATTCATTATAAACATTTGTTAAAAAACATTGCTACACCTTGAAAAAAAGAAGAAAAAAAGCCTGCTGCAAATTCAATTGCAGATGCCACTATTTATCTAAGAGAAAATGCAAAAAAAAAAAAAAAAAAAAAGAAAAAAAATAACTTTAATTTAAATGATAGATAGAATTAAGGGGTCGCTTTTGTAGTCACATATAAAGAACAATTTTCAACTTCGCCATATTCAAGGACAATTCAACCAATAACAAAAGAGTTGGCATGCTGGGATCCAAAAATGGGGCTAAACAGATGCGCCTAATAGAATTCCCAAAAACAAAACCCTTTTGGCTGCAGTAGGGGTGTTTTCCTGCTGTAGCAGGACCCAAGAAGTAGGCAAATGTTGACCCATTCGACTCAAGTGGTATTCTATCAGATTATCCATCCCAGATGACTTTTAAAAAGGTAATTTTACCTAATGATGGCGGGATAGTCTCACGGGTTATTTCATGGCGAACATACATTAAAATTACCGAACATGAAAATATTAAGTTACGTTTCACATATTTAAAAGTTAGTTACAGAAGTATTTATATTCAAATTCTATGATCCTACGTGATTTCTTTTAGTGATTAAGTGACGGAAAATCATTTTACCTGGTAGCTTCAGTTGACGCTTTCCAAAACATTCGTTTACATTGGTCACCAATTACTATCACCCTCATGTTATTAACCTTTGAATAACCGTTCGCTTTAACAAACGCTTTTGCCATGTCAGCCATAAGCGAGCACTTAATCTGCAAACAAACATCTTCTTATACTTTAAATTGGCGAAAAACAACAAACCGCCAGTAAATAAACAACTTAAACGTGCCTGTGGATTCTCAAAAACAATTCCCAAAAACACAAATGAACATTTGATATTTTTTTTCCAATTTGATAAAATAACCACATAAATAAACAGAAAATATTTAATTTTCTGCGTTAAGGCCTTATTTCAGTTTGAAAAGGCTTATTAGTTTTTTTTTGGAATGAGCTAATTAATCATTGTGTATATCAATACCTATACAGTTAATAGAGGCTTTAATATTCCATTAGCAAATACAAAGGTGGACAACACATACATGTAACAAAACTAAAAGTTATCAAAAATTACTCACAATCGTAAAAAAAAGGATCACCACCTCTGGTTGACTTGCTCGTAGGTATTTCACAATGGTCAGCGTATCACCTTACTTCTTTCGTCTATGAGGAAGAAATAAAATGGAAGAACCCGAGGAAGCAGCAAAGGTAAACGAACACAGAAATAGAGATTGAATACAAAAATGTTAACCCAAGAAACAAAATTAGAACTTACAAACACGGCGTAGCTCTGCCCACGCATACCTTGTTGCTGATATTTGCTACACGTTGCAGTATGGCGATGCCTGCAGCTCGTGAAAGTATACCTTTATTAACCGGCCCACTACCAACAAAAAGTACCCAAATGCAAAGTCACAACATTCTGTTCAAACCCCTTTGATAGCATCTGCTATAAGAATGAAAATTTAGTAAAAACGTTTCATTTTGGCATTTGATACAAAACTAATGTGCATTACAAAGCAAGATGGTGACCAACTAATGATCAACGTCTACCAAATCATTCATTTGGCGATTATATATAAAAACATATATTCAAATTAGTTAAGCGCCAGCTATATTTATAATTCTAAACATAAGCAGTTCCACACACCTTTTTAACTGTATAAAGAAATCACAATCAACCTTTTACCTGCTTTTAATATAAGTCGGATATTAGGAGCAAAGCCACCTTCATTAGGACATCATCATTGTTGGTTCCGCCTTTGCCATCAACTTTCTTGCAACAGCTCAATTTATCGGCCAACACACTCCAATGACCTGTAATCCAACAATATGAAATAAATATTAAGTGTCCCTTTTATTTTTGAAAATGAAGCACTATACTCTATAAATTATCATTTTTTTGAATCTGTAGATGTTTTAACAATTAATTTTCCAAAATTTAATCAAGGCTACTTGCCATTACAAAAAACAAAGTACGACATGGAAGCACATGCAGCATAATTTGTGAGGCCAAGTTTAATACCGTACGGAGGTAGTTCATGATCATATGAAGTCGCAAGAACCACATCGCCGGCAATGATTGCATATACGACCTCTTCAATACCCCCAGTTCCAATCATAATTGTAGTCCATCAGGAGAAATTGCAAGGTGCATAACTCTATTTGTGTTCCCCATAAGTATCACCTGCTGCATTTGCATTAATACATAGCTCAGTTCAAAATACATAGCTCACAAACAACCATAGCTTTCAACCTTGATACTGTTTTCGTAATTGTAATTAAGGTTCACAAAGTAGCAACATCCTTTCATACTTTAACCAATAATAGCAAGCTACGTTGAAGATTGTACAGGCTCTACTTGTTTGTAGAGTACAATCAGCAGATAACAGCAAGTTGAAGGTGTGTAACTAGTAACTGATCTGTTTCTTGGCACACTTGAATAAAGTTTCATTGACATTTATATTTTTAGGTACACTTGCGTACGCCCGAATGCTTCTTTGGAAGGTCATTCACCAATTCCGATACGATCATGAATTGCAACATATATTCAAAAAATTCACTAAGCATGACAATATACATACATTATTTTACCATTCATAGCAATATGATTTTTTTACAAATAACAACCTAATTACCCCAAGGTTGTTATGACTGGTAAAAACAAGGTTGTTAATTCTGATAATTTTCAAAATAAGTGCCGATCATTGCTAAAAGTGTGAAGGCATGTTGCTAATTTTGAGCTGGACAAAAAAGCATTTAGGGGCAACCCAAGTTTAGACCCCTGCTAAAACAATCCGTCTCAACCCGATTTAGCCTGCCTGACCCACCATTCTTGACACTTTAATAAAAAATAAACAGAACATAATCTCTCAATTAAGCACAGTTGTTCATACAGCCACGCACATGGTCGCTATGAGAAGACGAGTTAATATACTCGCTAGTCGCTTCAATTGACCATCCACGCCCACCACTGTTGCCACAAAAATTTCATGTGTCAATTTTTCTTTACCGAGCGATTCATGACTTTGACGTCGATTCGATTCATGACTCTTACAAACCACAAAATTCAGCAAAATTTTAGTTTATTTAAGAATAAATTAAAAAAAAAATAAAAAAAAAAAAAAAAAAGGGACCTTGTTTAATGAGCTTAAGAAGAGCTGTAGAACCGTAATAGCAGGAGTCAGTTCTCGACTAGTAACACCATTCAACTCAGTTATTGCCCTGGCAGCTTCAAAAGTATGTTTCTGGCCCATCACAAATCGCTTACACGCGTTCTTCAAATACGACTCGAAATAAAAGTATCGGTGTTATGTGTTGGTGGAGTCCGGTGGAGGTGGTGTCAGGTGGTGGTGGCGTCGGATGGTGGTGGCAACGTGTTTTTGGGTAGTTGTGGTGGTGTGAGTTGTGAGAGGAGAGGATATAATAAAAACAACTTATTGTTGACAGGTGAAGACGGATCCTTATTCCCACTCAGAATCGAAAAACCCCGCATCCTTCATCTCAGAGTAGTAAGCGGTATCCAAGAGCAAATCTTCCTCCTAATATTAAAATCTCAGAGTAGTAAGCAGTATCCAAGGACATGGTAGTTTACGGCGGCGATGTGAGTGAGTGAAGTGAAGGGTGGTGTTTGGTTTGATTTGATTTTGGTGAGTGAATTGTGGGCGCGGAAATGCTTTTTATTTTGTTCCGGTCCTGGTTTTTAGTAGTATGAGTAATATGTGAAATGACAAAAAAAACCATCTGTACAATATACGGTTGCCCAACAAATAAAAGTTGCCCAAAAAACACTGCTGTACAATACGCGAATATACGGTTGCCCTTGGGCTAAGGGGGGAATTTTTTGAGATCGGGACAGATACTCTTAGCACTTGGGCAATCGGGCTATTTTAGTAATTATCCCAATCTAAAACGTGTAAAAAGACCAAATTGCCCCTATAATCTTAAAATTTGATTAATAAACATATAAAGCACCAAATTAATTCCAAACTTCTGGTAATGATCTGAAATTGAAGTGAAATAATTTTGAGGCAACATTCCAACATTTTTTTTTGCATGTCCAAAAAAAAAACTTATATTGCACCATCAAATATAATACATGAACCGAAAATATTATGTATTTGATTAATTATGTTTAAAATCATTTTAAATTAAGATAATTACAAAACAATTATGGAAATGATCAAGTAATTATAATTTATGATTTTTGTTATGATTTTGACCTAATCTCCAGCCCACCCCTCCCCCAAGACTCGGCCATAATCATTTATTTTATTTATTTCCATTATTTGTCTTTAATTCCTCCCAAAAACCCTAAGTCGACACACACAATATCACACACACTTAATCTGAATTTCTGGAGGTCCTAGCATATTTTTCCCATGTTCATCAAGGTCCAAGGAAGGGGAGAAAAATAAGTTTTGGGTCATTGGAAGCTTGATTCGCTCATTCTTGATTTTGTTCGTTTTCAATATTGCCAAGAGGTACATAATTCTTACGATTAATCTACACGTTCAAAAATCAATTTGATATTTTTATCATGTTATTTACATCATATGAGACTCATATAAATTGATAGATTCGAATCATGCAAGCTAGAATGGTCATACAAATTTTTGAGAACGAAAACACACTTAAAATCCAAATCGGCCTATACGATTTTTCTAGGTCATGTTGATAATTTTTATGGGTTCCATGATCATCATATAAGTCTGGAAAAATGTTGGTTTGATTTGTTATAGCTTAGATTGATCGCCCTAATTTTGAATTGTTAAAACATACATAAATTCTAGAATACGTAATACGATTTTTCTAGGTGTTTAAATTATTTATTTTGGACCTTATACGAATCATATAACCTGGGAAAAATAGTGGTTCGAATTATAGAGGCCTGGATTGGTCGTGGGTAATTTTTGTTGTAATCGGGTATTTTGTAATTCGAATGAAAAGAATAAAAACCCTAACTTACGGATTAGGGTTTGATGTTTTTGGGGTTAGATCTGGTAATTAATGAGTTATAATGATGAATAAATGAGTGGTTGATGATTGGGAAATATTAGGGTTAGGGTATTGATTTAAAAATGATTAACGATTTGGTTTTAAAATATAAGGGTGTGTTTTGCCAACTTAGAAACTTAAGGGTTATTTTTATAATGTTAATTAGGTCAGTAAAAATGTGTAAAAATTATAAGATGAGGTCCTTATGTGTAAAATTTGCAAGATCATGATTTATTTGTTATTGTATGGTTCGAATTAGAATTAAATTAACTAAAGGGACTAAATGTGTAATTATATGAAACTTTGGGGTTTAATTTGTACCATACATAAAATTGAGGGTATTTTCTATAAATTAGAAAATGTAAGGGTTTGTTGTGTAATTATGAAGATAGTACGGGTTAAATGGTAATTTATGTAAACATAAGGTTGATTTTGTAAACTAAATAACTTAAGGGTATAAATGGTAAATTGTGAAACATAAAGGACTAAGAGTGTGGTTCTGAATATTTTATGTATTTAAAATAAGTAATTTGAGATATTTTCAGTTAAAACCCTTAACTTTGATACATCTACATTTAAAACCCTAAGTTATAGAAACTTGTCATAAATTAACACTGGACTATCATAACATGTTAAAATGTACCTATGTCCATAATATGCTTAATTATGACTTGACTTAAGTTAAAATACTTAAATCTTTCTAATAATGGAAACTTACTAATTTTGGAAACCTGCTATAAATGGAAAGTTACTAAAAATGGAAAGCCGACTAAAATGAGAAATCTGATTTGAAGAAGATATTAATAATAAGACGACCATGTATTCGTGTAGATTCGCTGAAGATGGAGTGGTTTTCGATCCTTATATTTTTAGATATGTTTGCACGTGCGGTATAAGGTACAGATATTCTGCCCTTTTTAGTAAGGTGCCTTCATTCTCTTTTGATTTGATTCGTATTAGGGTTTCCTATGCCATTGCTATGTTCCCTACACTTTGGTTCGTTGTTCGATTCATTTTGACTTTGATGTTCGTTATGACCCTGTTTACTTTGAACCTTTGATATGAACCCTTTGTCATGAACCTTTGATATTTGGACTTTGATTATGACTTAGACTATTTGAACCCTTGCTTTGATTTGGACCTTTTTCCTTTGACCCTTCAGTTTGATACCCGAGCCAAGTTCGTTTCCTAGCCATGAAGGTAACATGGCCGTGTCTGTGATGCACCGCTGACATGACTCATGTGTGGGTGAGTGATTTCTCACACCGTCCCCATATTGTTCGTTGCATGCACATTATATTTATTATGGCTTATATTATTGTTCGGGGGGCGTATGGGTTGCAATCCTAGGTTCATGTCCGTGTTCATGGACTTAACTTGATTTGATATTATATATTGTTCGGTGACTGATGCTGGGTGCAATCCACGTCTTTCACAAGTTCAGGAGTTAGCTACTCCATTTGAAGAATGAGGACACCCATTCTAGAATCTAAGTGCTACCGGTACACACATCATAGCATAAATGCTTTTCCTACCAATTCTAGGGGCGCACCTCACATATTTGGGGGTGGAAAATTTTTTAGTGGTACGGTTTTTGTGCTAGTCATATAACTCCTATCCGTGAGACGCTTATTAAGATCAAAGTTTCATTCCCAAATGTTGTAAAAAAATTTAAATTTGGCACTAAAATTACCCTAACAGGTATTTCTCTCAGTTTTATTACACATCTACTATTAAACAAACAAAAATCAAGTGCAAAAGCATTCTCTAATCGTATTTTACCCCCCCCCCCCTTACACTTAAGATGAACATTGTCCCCAATGTTCAAATAACAAGATGTAAAAGCAATAAGGTATAAGAATGAAATCAAATACTCCCCTGATTCGCTCGGTGGATAATGAAGTAACACGGTTAGATCTTCTTCCAAGTGAATGTAGAAGCTCCATGACTAATGCATCGCCATAAGCTTGATCCAAAACATTTCCTTGTCCAAAATAACCTGTTAAACCTGAGAAAACAAACACGAAAACCTGCATAACATCGGCGGGATAAACTCTATATATAAGGATATAATGCTTGTGGAATGATAATTTTGCAGATTCCTGGAGATTATAAGTTAGAGATTTAATAGAAACTTTTTATGAAAACAAAACTTTCAAAAATTTTCAGAAAATTAAACCTGACGCCGTCAGGTTGTAAATCCTGACGCCGTCAGAAATGATCTGACAGAATTCTCATGTTAAGTCTCCGGAAAATTTTTGGAAAAACCTATACCTCACTTCCTGGAAATCCTGCAAAACATCATTATGACTCGATACAAGCATTTGACTCAAACAAATACTAATATGTATGTTAATTTATTATTATTATGATTCATGTTCATTTGTGTTCTAATAAACCGATTTAGATTTCCCTTACACTTATCTTTTGCAAAATACCTTTATATGTAGTTAAGACGAAATTAAAAACAAGATAAAGCATTTTCACAAATTACTTTTGAACATGAATCAATAATAATAAAATTTAAACGTACATACGGAAACAAATAAAATCAAACAAACAAATAAATAAACACACAAAGCAAATAAAACTTGGGTTGCCTCCCAAGAAGCGCTTTTCTTTATTAACGAGTCTTGTAGCTAGACTCAAAGTCACGGGTTCTACGTTTTTCCGTTTTGCTTCTCAATTGCCCCTCTAATCATCCTAACAACCTCCATATCAACTTTGTATTTAGGTCCAAGGTTCAAGCAATCTTTATAATAAAGGCTTCTCTTATTCCAAACATAGTCCATGCCTTTTTCTTTATCCTCATCATTGATGTCCTCAATCGCACCAATGTTGTCCTTGTCAAATCGAGGAACAAAACGAAATTCATTTACCCGATAAGGCATCCTATATGTGATCCTATCTATGTGATTAGAAAACTGAATCGTGCCTCTCAAACGATCATACCTTAAATTGGATGCTTCAATAAATGGCTTACCTAACACCACGCGAGATAGGCGGCAGTCAACAACACTTGCCAAATCTTCTAAGATCATGAAGTTGGTGACAAAGGTAAAATTCCCAACAAGGACATGCATATCCTTAATCCTTCCAACGAAGTTGCAAACTCCGCCTGGGCACTTGGGGTCTTTCCTAGGCTCAAGTGGTGTATTTATGATCTGGCTATAAAGGCCTGAGGACATCACGTTGATTGGGGATTCATAGTCAATGTAAGCATGCTCAACGTATTGGTACCCAATCATACATGGTATCTTCACATTCCCGGGATCACCTCTCTTAATCTTTGGGTCAATTCTAACAAAAGGTGGTCGAGGGTTATCAACTAGGTTGTTATAGTAAGCAATCTCCTCCTTAGTGGGATATTCATTGAAATAATCATCCAACCTAGGATCTACCTTCACTTCATCAACTTTCTCAATCAACTTCTCAACCGTAAGATTATTACGTTCTAAGTAATTATCTGAGTATATGGCGGTCCCTAAGTTGTTCAAGGCATAATCAAGCTCTATATCAATCATTCTACTGAGCTCCCTGAGCTCACTAATCTCATTCTCAAGTTGGCTACGCAACAAAGCCACTTCGCCAGGTGTAAGGGGTGGATTCGCGTTTTCCATAATGGCAAACTGAATAGTCAATGAAAATTTTATACGAACAAAAACACGAAGAAAAAAGATAGACTAAAGAAAACCTAGAAAAATAAAATAAAAATCTCACTAGAAAGGAATCTAGTGAGTAGACCTATAAAATAAAAATTCAACCTAAACAATAACTATTCCCCGGCAGCGGCGCCAAAAACTTGATGCGTGGTTTTGCAACCTTACAACAGGTTTTACCTCTCGAGGGATCTCAAGAGGCTTACAACCCCACCAGGCAGTGTACCTGACCGATGTAGTATAGTGTAGTGGTAAGTACGGGGGATTGATCGTTCTCCACAGGGAATAGTGTTCGTTAGGTATGAAAAACTACTCTAATAGGTCTAAGGGTGAGAGAAGATTCTTTTTTATGTTTTTATAATTTTATGAAAGCAAGTAAAATCTCGGGTTTGAAAGAGTGGGCGGAATTAGTTTCTAGTCAACTAACCCAAATAACTACGAATGCAAATAAAATAAAATAACAGAAAATTAAAAGGTGGTAAAACTTATGTGGAGAGAAATGTGTTTACTTAGATTTCCTTACTCCCTAACTATCTTTTACCGGTTGATTAGTGTGTATTAATTGCGTGGATGACGGGTGTATTCCTTAATACCAATCGTGGGGTGGCGTACGTACTTCCCCAACTCTACAAGCTCCTACTTCACTCCTATGTCGAGCCGGCTAGGAAGCTCTTAACATGGGATCACTAGAATTCGCTTGTGCATTAAATACAACCATAAAAACCTTAGTACGCATTGGTTCATGTTTCTTAAGACGTTCAAGCAAGTTACCGAATAGGAAGTTAGCCAGTTTTCTTAAGCCTAACATAGATAAACAATCATCCAATACAACTAATAACACACTAATAACCAATAATCAATAGCTAGGTTTCATTAGATCTAAGCAAACACAAGATAAATCTAGCCTAGCATGTTAAACAAAAGACAAGAACAAGATAGAATCAAACAACACATAGACATATTGAATGATTAATTGATAACTTATCTTCAATGTAACATGGAAGATCTCAAGGCAAAAAGCCTTGAGAAAGCTGCTAAAATCGTCTTAGGGTTTTTCACACACAAAGTCCACAATAAGTTCCACACTAATGACAAAAAATTGCAAAACTATATATTGACTTTCAGATCTGACGGCGTCACGTTAGGGAGTGTGACGCCGTCACCTCGCCGCTTTTAGGGTTCCCGGATGGCCTTCTTGACGCCGTCCCTCTTTAGCTCTCCAAAATCCGTTCTGGCTTATCAAGGCTTGACGCCGTCAGAATTAGGCGTGACGCCGTCCCGTTTTAACTTATACCGTGATGACCTTGATCACTCCAAAGGGTGACGCCGTCAGAATTCCCATGCAAATTTCTCTGGCTTATCATGAGTAATTTTCACATGCACCTTTTTCTTGCCAAGCCATGACGCCGTCTGGGGATATTTCTAACGCCGTCAAAGGTACTTTTCAGCCGATTTTGAGACTTTGTCGTTTTCTTCACTTTTATGCTCCAAAAACGTCCAAAATGCTTCCTTTTCCATATTTCTTCTCCAAAGTACCTAAAATGACAAAAGGAACGATTTAGGGCAATATTTGATCAAATAAATACGATTTAGGGCTTAAATGACCCCTTAAAAGCGGTACACTTTTCGCTTCATCAATATATAGGGCATCTCTGCTCTCATTAAAGGTACGATATCACAACCCTAACTCTTCACAAAAACCCTAAAACCGATTACTTACTCTCACGCCGGAGGATAATCATGGGAGACAATCCCACGATAAGCCTAACGGTGTTTTTTGTTCTCTTAGTGTGCAAGTCTCAAGCATTAAGATCCAATTGATACGGGAACAGGAATCCAAACAAGGAACGCCCAACTTTTGTATCAACAATCCACAAATATTCTTTGAGTTTCAAGATAATCGGGTTGTACTTTGGAGCTTTTGGGAACATTTGGAACGTTTCTTGGGTAAATTTGAAGCAATTGGGTGTGTCTTGGGTACTTCTTTGGCTCTTTAACTATCAAGAACATTGTGAGGATCTTCAAACTTTTTCAATCTTTTCTATTGCAATTACGCTTGATTTTTGTAAGGGGGGTTAAAAGTACGATACTTCAAAGAATACAATTACGCTTGATTTTTGTTTGTTTAATGGTAGATGTGTAATAAAACTGAGATAAATACCTGTTAGGGCAATTTTAGTGCCAAATTTAAAATTTTTTACAACATATAGGAGTGAAACTTTGATCTTAATGAGCGTCTCATGGATAGGAGTTATATGACTAGCACAAAACCGTACCACTAAAAAATTTTCCACCCCCAAATATGTGAGGTTCGCCCCTAGAATTGGTAGGAAAAGCATTTATGCTATGATGTGTGTACCGGTAGCACTTAGATTCTAGAACTTGCGTTAGGACCATTCCGAGGCCACAAGTGAGACTACATTCATGTATTTAGATTTACTACATGATAAGAGGCATTAGGATTAACCCATTGTTTTACACCTGTGTTTTTGTTATAATTACATTGGCTACATTGGTCAAGTAATTCTCCCACACCCTTTGCGTTGTACTCATTTTTAGTACACGATACCCCTAGTACACCCCTCAGAGCCTATCTTTTCGTTTCGACCTTTAAGCATTTTACTTAAAGGAAGAATTTGTTACAACCCACTTAAATGTACACCCAAATCGCCTTAGCCTACCTTGTATGCACTCTTTAGTGCATTATTGTGACAACATTTGTTTAAACCCTAAGTTAATTATCTAATTGATTACATGGTTGCTAAGTCGAGTCATATCCTTGTACATATTGGTTTGGGAAGATTGGGACTCATGGGTAAAGTACTAGTGTAATGGAGTAATGGGGAAGAACAACATTATTACCCCCATATGTGCTAAATATTTTAAAAGTACTCCAAGTGTTTCGATTATCTTAATTCGAGTCATTAGAATAATTATTTGTAAAGTTATGTAAAAGTTCAAGTGTAAGGGGAGAACCGAGGCCCCTATGATGTATTATTTTGGATGGTAGGGCAAGAGTGTATGAAAAGAAAAAAAAAAAAAAAAAAAAAAAAAAAATCAAGAAAAATACAAAAAATGAGAAAAAGAAAAATAGAAAAAACATACGGACTACCATCCCGTTTCATTTTATGTGTATTTTATGTTTTTGTTATTTTGTTTTTAGCTTAAGTCGAGTCTAGTCTTGGCTTAGCAACGCCATATTGTACATGTAATTAATCAAGATCTTTAACTCGCCACCAGTAAAATATCCCTTATCCAACAAATCCGTGTTTATCATATCCCTACACCTCATGTTATAACCCATGTAAAAGCCCTCTTTGATAGTTTATCTTAGGTGCTTACGCCTAGTGGAGAAGGTTTTCGATCCTTTCCCAAGCCTATGGTAATCTATTTGCTATGACAGGTAGTGAGAGATATTATCCGTTTTCATTTATGAGATTTATTTTGATGACACCTGAGAGATGTGAGTATCTAAACACTACTTGTGAGGTGCTAGTTTGTAATCTCCGTGCTTATTATGATTAAAATGGAGCGACTATTTATTGTAATTACTTTTATATTAGCATTAAATGACCCCTAACTTGTATTTTGATTAGAATAAAAGCGCATTTGCTTGAGGACAAGCAAATCTCAAGTGTAAGGGTATTTGATGAAGCGAAAAGTGTACTGCTTTTAGGGGGTCATTTAAGCCCTAAATCGTATTTATTTGATCAAATATTGCCCTAAATCGTTCCTTTTGTCATTTTAGGTACTTTGGAGAAGAAATCTGGAAAAGGAAGCATTTTGGACGTTTTTGGAGCATAAAAGTGAAGAAAACGACAAAGTCTCAAAATCGGCTGGAAAAGTACCTTTGACGGCGTCAAGTATTGCTCTTGACGGCGTCATGGCTTGGCAAAAGAGGTGGATATGAAAAATACACATGATAAGCCAGGGAGTTTTGCAATGGAAAGTCTGACAGCGTCACCCTTTAAGGTGATCAAGGCCATCACGGTTTAAGTTAAAGAGGGACGGTGTCAAGCCCATTTCTGACGGCGTCAAGCCTTGATAAGCCAGAGCGGATTTTGGAGCACTAAAGAGGGACGGCGTCAATAAGGCCATCCGGGAACCCTAGACACGGCGAGGTGACGGCGTCAAGATCTACAACGTGACGCCGTCAGCCCTTAAACTCTATATATAGTTTTGCAATTTTTTGTCATTAGTGTGCAACTTTGTGAGGAGAAACCCTAAGACGAATTTCTGCCATTTTTAAGGGTTTTCATACCCTTGGATCTCCCATGTTTAATTGAAGATAAGTATTCATTTAATCAATCAATATGTCTATGTGTTGTTTGATTATATCTTGTTCTTGTCTTTTGATTAACATGCTAGGCTAGATTTATCTTGTGTTTGCTTAGATCTAATGAAACCTAACTATTGATTATTAGTTGTTAGTGTGTTATTAATTGTATTGGATGATTGTTCATCGATGTTAGGCTTAAGAAAACTGGCTAACTTCCTATACGGTAACTTGCTTGAACGTCTTAAGAAGCATGAACCAATGTGTACTAGGTTTTTATGGTTGTATTTAATGCATGAGCGAATTCTAGTGATCCCATGTTAGGAGCTTCTTAGCCGGCTCGACATAGGAGTGAAGTAGGAGCTTGTAGAGTTGGGGAAGTACGTACGCCACCCCACGATTGGTAATAAGGAATACACCCGTCATCCACGCAATTAATACACACTAATCAACCGGTAAAAGATAGTTGGGGAGTAAGAAAATCTAAGTAAACACATTTCTCTCCACATAAGTTTCACAACCTTTTCATTTTCAGTTATTTTATTTTATTTGCATTTGTAGTTATTTGGGTTAGTTGACTAGCAACTAATTCCGCCCACTCCTTCAAACCCGAGATTTTACTTGCTTTTATAAAAAAATATAAAAATACAAAAAGAATCTTCCCTCACCCTTAGACCTATTAGAATAGTTTTTCAATCCTAACGACACTATTCCCTGTGGAGAACGATCAATCCCCCGTACTTACCACTACACTATACTACATCGGTCAGGTACACTGCCTGGTGGGGTTGTAAGCCTCTTGAGATCCCTCGAGAGGTAAAACCTGTTGTAAGGTCGCAAAACCACGCATCAAGTTTTTGGCGCCGCTGCCGGGGAATAGTTATTGTTTAGGTTGAATTTTTATTTTATTAGGTCTACTCACTAGATTCCTTTCTAGTGAGATTTTTATTTTATTTTTCTAGGATTTCTTTAGTCTATCTTTTTTCTTCGTTTCTTTGTTCGTAACCATTACCATCCGACATCATGGAAGGTGGTAATATCCTTGATCCCAAAAACCCACCACCACAACAACACCCACCTCCAAGAGCCCGTACCTTAGGAGACTACTCTCGTCCTAGCCACCATGGCTATCGAAACACCATTGAGCTCACTCAAGGAGCCAATGTCACTCCCTTGCGATCCGACACCATCCGGTTGGTGCAAAGAGGATGCGCATTCCATGGACTTCGTTCTGAAGATCCTAATCAACATCTCAAGGACTTTCTCAAAATCGTTGATTCCATAGACCTTGATATTGCCACTCGAGAGATGACCCGACTGCGTCTCTTTCAATTCTCTCTGCGGGACCAAGCTAGTCAATGGCTAGAGCGTCTACCCGCAGGATCCATTACCTCTTGGGATGATCTCACCACTCGTTTCCTTGCTCAGTTTTTCCCACCAGGAAGAACTACCAAGCTAAGGAATGATATCTTGATGTTCCAACAACGTCAAGGCGAAACCCTCTACGAGGCATGGACTCGATTTAAGGACTTACTCCAAAAAGTCCCTCACCATGGCATAGAACTTTGGCTCCAAGTCCAAATCTTCTATGACCATATCAATCTCTCCACGAGGCAAACCATTGACCAATCGGCCGGTGGTAAGCAACGTGATCTAAGTGCGGAACAATCATGGGCTCTCCTAGAAGATCTTGCTCTTTATGACAACGAAAGTTGGAATGATCCCCGTGATTTGAATAAAACGGTCAAGGAAATATCTTTGCCTTTGAACAATTCAAGCACTTCCGACCGTAGGATCATAGAACTTGAAGACCAAGTCAAGTTTCTTATGAAATCCTACGAGGCTCCTAAACCTTCAAGCCAAGTAAACAAAATCACTTCTTCATGTGAATTATGTAGTGGTCCCCACGACACTCGCGATTGCATGGAACTCCCCGAACAAGCTTTTGCGGACTACGCATCCTCGCGTACCGACGGAGCGGGAGACAAGTGGTACACTTTCAAACCCGAGCCAAAACCCTACGGTGATTCATACAACCCCTCATGAAAAAATCACCCAAACCTTAGGTGGAAACAAAACCAAAACGCACAGCAAACCAATTCTTCCAACCCACCTAATCGTTTCCAATCAAGCGGTTCATCCCCAAACCGTACTTTCAATAACAATCCTTCCAACAAATATGGTAGCACCAATAATCTTGAAGGATTGATGTCCAAATTTATGGCATCTCAAGAAGCTCGGATAGCTAGATTCGAATCCGAATTCAATCAACAACAAACGGAGATGACCAATAAAATTGACAACTTATTGAAAGCCCTCAATAACCAAGTGCTATCACCTCCACATAAGGACGCTAGGAACACAAATAGCGGACCCCAAGTAAAAGACCCCTCTTCATCCAAACACGTCCACTTCGTCAACATTGTCACTATTAAACCAATTGATAGGGATGAGGATAATAGTGAACCTGAGGATGAGGTTAAGAAAGTCGAGGTTGATAAAGAAGTTAGGAAAAGTGAGATTGAAGAAGTAGATGATGATGAGGACTACTTCAATAGGCTACCCACTAAGGAAGAGCGCGCATATCATACAGACTTATTCGATGACCCCGAGACACCATACTTCCTAGGTAGACCAATTATAAAAATAGGCGATCCTTCTAATCTCAACATACCATGCAACATCGGACATTTGCATGTGTGGAAAGCTTACATCGACCTTAGATCGCCCATAAACATCATGACTAGAGCCCACTACAACTTAATAATGAAAAATCAACTTGGGTATAGGATGTTCCCTGATAAGGGTTGGATGAGTAACTTCACGGGAAGAGTTAAGGGAATACCGGTTTATGTAGGAAACTTCACCTATGTCACCGACTTTGTAATTGTAGAAGATATCCGCCCAATAGTTGATGCATCCTTAACTCAAGTAGTTTTTAAAAAACCATTTGTTGAGGTCTCTAGAATGACTTATGAACCTTCCTTAGGGATAGTTAGATTTAAGGATGAGACCGATGAGGTAAACTACCAAATGCCATATAAGATAGAGAAATTCCAACACTTGTCAAATGTTGAGAAGGAGCTTAAACAAGCGGTCTACTATAGGAATGATGAGGATAGAAATAAAGGAGTAGACTATGTTATGGAAAGGATATCCGGTTTCTACAAGGATTATTTGAAATTAGGACCGGAATATAAAACCGGAAAAGAGAATGGCCTAGGAACCGTAACCAATGATGGAGTCACGTAATGTACGTAACTTTGAGTCTAGCTACAAGACTCGTTAATAAAGAAAAGCGCTTCTTGGGAGGCAACCCAAGTTTTATTTGCTTTATGTGTTTATTTATTTGTTTGTTTGATTTTATTTGTTTCCGTATGTATGTTTAATTTTTATTATTATTGATTCATGTTCGAAACTAAATTGTGAAAATGCTTTATCTTGTTTTTAACTTCGTCTTAACTACATATAAAGGTATTTTGTAAAAGATAAGTGTAAGGGAAATCCAAATCGGTTTATTAGAACACAAATGAACATGAATCGTAATAATATTAAATTACCATACATATTCGTAATTGTTTGAGTCAAATGCTTGTATCAAGTCATAATGATATTTTTCAGGATTTCCAGGAAGTAAGGTATAGGTTTTTCCAGAAATTTTCCGGAAACTTAACATGAGAATTCTGTCAGATCGTTTCTGACGGCGTCAGGTCATAATTTTCTAAAATTCTTGAAAGTTTTGTTTTCATAAAAAGTTTTTATTAAATCTCTAACTTATAAACTCCAGGAATATGCAAAATTATCATTCCACAAGCATTATATCCTTATATATAGATTTATCCCGCCGATGTTATGCAGGTTTTCGTGTTTGTTTTCTCAGGTTTAACAGATTATTTTGGACAAGGAGATGTTTGTGGAATCAAGCTTTTGGCGATGCTTTAGTCTTGGAGCTTCTACATTCTCTTGGAAGAAGATCTAACCATGTTACCTCTTTATCCACCGAACGAATCAGGGGAGTATTTGATTTCATTCTTTTACCTTATTTACTTTTACATCTTGTTATTTGAACATTGGAGACAATGTTCATCTTAAGTGTTAGGGGGGGTAAAAGTACGATACTTCAAAGAATACAATTACGCTTGATTTTTGTTTGTTTAATGGTAGATGTGTAATAAAACTGAGATAAATACCTGTTAAGGCAATTTTAGTGCCAAATTTAAAATTTTTTACAACATATAGGAGTGAAACTTTGATCTTAATGAGCGTCTCATGGATAGGAGTTATATGACTAGCACAAAACCGTACCACTAAAAAATTTTCCACCCCCAAATATGTGAGGTTCGCCCCTAGAATTGGTAGGAAAAGCATTTATGCTATCATATGTGTACCGGTAGCACTTAGATTCTAGAACTTGCGTTAGGACCATTCCGAGGCCACAAGTGAGACTACATTCGTGTAGTTAGATTTACTACATGATAAGAGGCATTAGGATTAACCCATTGTTTTACACCTGTGTTTTTGTTATAATTACATTGGCTACATTGGTCAAGTAATTCTCCCACACCCTTTGCGTTGTACTCATTTTTAGTACACGATACCCCTAGTACACCCCTCAGAGCCTATCTTTTCGTTTCGACCTTTAAGCATTTTACTCAAAGGAAGAATTTGTTACAACCCACTTAAATGTACACCCAAATCGCCTTAGCCTACCTTGTATGCACTCTTTAGTGCATTATTGTGACAACATTTGTTTAAACCCTAAGTTAATTATCTAATTGATTACATGGTTGCTAAGTCGAGTCATATCCTTGTACATATTGTTTTGGGATGATTGGGACTCATGGGTAAAGTACTAGTGTAATGGAGTAATGGGGAAGAACAACATTATTACCCCCATATGTGCTAAATATTTTAAAAGTACTCCAAGTGTTTCGATTATCTTAATTCGAGTCATTAGAATAATTATTTGTAAAGTTATGTGAAAGTTCAAGTGTAAGGGGAGAACCGAGGCCCCTATGATGTATTATTTTGGATAGTAGGGCAAGAGTGTATGAAAAAAAAAAAAAAAAAATCAAGAAAAATACAAAAAATGAGAAAAAGAAAAATAGAAAAAACATACGGACTACCATCCCGTTTCATTTTATGTGTATTTTATGTTTTTGTTATTTTGTTTTTAGCTTAAGTCGAGTCTAGTCTTGGCTTAGCAACGCCATATTGTACATGTAATTAATCAAGATCTTTAACTCGCCACCAGTAAAATATCCCTTATCCAACAAATCCATGTTTATCATATCCCTACACCTCATGTTATAACCCATGTAAAAGCCCTCTTTGATAGTTTATCTTAGGTGCTTACGCCTAGTGGAGAAGGTTTTCGATCCTTTCCCAAGCCTATGGTAATCTATTTGCTATGACAGGTAGTGAGAGATATTATCCGTTTTCATTTATGAGATTTATTTTGATGACACCTGAGAGATGTGAGTATCTAAACACTACTTGTGAGGTGCTAGTTTGTAATCTCCGTGCTTATTATGATTAAAATGGAGCGACTATTTATTGTAATTACTTTTATATTAGCATTAAATGACCCCTAACTTGTATTTTGATTAGAATAAAAGCGCATTTGCTTGAGGACAAGCAAATCTCAAGTGTAAGGGTATTTGATGAAGCGAAAAGTGTACTGCTTTTAGGGGGTCATTTAAGCCCTAAATCGTATTTATTTGATCAAATATTGCCCTAAATCGTTCCTTTTGTCATTTTAGGTACTTTGGAGAAGAAATCTAGAAAAGGAAGCATTTTGGACATTTTTGGAGCATAAAAGTGAAGAAAACGACAAAGTCTCAAAATCGGCTAGAAAAGTACCTTTAACGGCGTCAAGTATTGCTCTTGACGGCGTCATGGCTTGGCAAAAGAGGTGGATATGAAAAATACACATGATAAGCCAGGGAGTTTTGCAATGAAAAGTCTGATGGCGTCACCCTTTAAGGTTATCAAGGCCATCACGGTTTAAGTTAAAGAGGGACGGCGTCAAGCCCATTTCTGACGGCGTCAAACCTTGATAAGCCAGAGCGGATTTTGGAGCACTAAAGAGGGACGGCGTCAATAAGGCCATCCGGGAACCCTAGACACGGCGAGGTGACGGCGTCAAGATCTACAACGTGACGCCGTCAGCCCTTAAACTCTATATATAGTTTTGCAATTTTTTGTCATTAGTGTGCAACTTTGTGAGGAGAAACCCTAAGACGAATTTCTGCCATTTTTAAGGGTTTTCATACCCTTGGATCTCCCATGTTTAATTGAACATAAGTATTCATTTAATCAATCAATATGTCTATGTGTTGTTTGATTATATCTTGTTCTTGTCTTTTGATTAACATGCTAGGCTAGATTTATCTTGTGTTTGCTTAGATCTAATGAAACCTAACTATTGATTATTAGTTGTTAGTGTGTTATTAATTGTATTGGATGATTGTTCATCGATGTTAGGCTTAAGAAAACTGGCTAACTTCCTATACGGTAACTTGCTTGAACGTCTTAAGAAGCATGAACCAATGCGTACTAGGTTTTTATGGTTGTATTTAATGCATGAGCGAATTCTAGTGATCCCATGTTAGGAGCTTCTTAGCCGGCTCGACATAGGAGTGAAGTAGGAGCTTGTAGAGTTGGGGAAGTACGTACGCCACCCCACGATTGGTATTAAGGAATACACCCGTCATCTACGCAATTAATACACACTAATCAACCGGTAAAAGATAGTTAGGGAGTAAGGAAATCTAAGTAAACACATTTCTCTCCACATAAGTTTCACAACCTTTTCATTTTCAGTTATTTTATTTTATTTGCATTTGTAGTTATTTGGGTTAGTTGACTAGCAACTAATTCTGCCCACTCCTTCAAACCCGAGATTTGACTTGCTTTTATAAAAAAATATAAAAATACAAAAAGAATCTTCCCTCACCCTTAGACCTATTAGAATAGTTTTTCAATCCTAACGACACTATTCCCTGTGGAGAACGATCAATCCCCCGTACTTACCACTACACTATACTACATCGGTCAGGTACACTGCCTGGTGGGGTTGTAAGCCTCTTGAGATCCCTCGAGAGGTAAAACCTGTTGTAAGGTCGCAAAACCACGCATCAAAAGGGTTTTTAGCTTATTTAATATTTAACGTAAAATATAACGTAAATAAAAAGGGTTAATTAGTTTTCGGCTAAAAATGGACTAATGGACCCATTATTGCGTATTCGGCCCAATAAAAATTTCGGGAGACAAAAATGAGTTTTGGAACATTTTTCGACCCACTATAATTATTTTTGTGAAATAGAACGTTATATATCGATTAAAACCATTTTGGACTCGTTAAGCCCAATAAGACAAATAAAAGGATTTTCGGCCAAATTTGATGAATGTTGACTTTTTGTTGACTATTGAAAGTATTTTGACTAAACATTGACTTTTTTATCGAAAACTATAATTAAGAATTAATCGTAACGGTAAATATAGTTATAACGATAAATATACATTTTGGACTAGTTTTGCAAATATAGTTAACGAAAGGGAGTATTTGAGGAAATTGCAACACTTTGGAAAAATGGAAAATGTTTGAATAAACGAATGGGTCATGCCCAATTTTTCAAAAATTTCGACACTTAGAATATTTTCGGATGAAAACCGACTAAAACACGAAACGGATTATTTTTATTATTGAAAATATTAATTCTTCTAAATTAATATTTTTAGACCTTATGAGACTTATGAATATATTTTAGATACTTACACTTATTTAATTTTCTAAAATTAAATACTTATAAATTTCTTTATAATTACATTATATTATAAATAATTATAATATTTATAATATAATAATACCCCACTAACACCATTATCATATTAATTATTCAATACTTATTTAATTAATTATAAGTCTTAATTAATTAAATACTCAATTATTAAATATATATATGCGATAATATATATATATATATATATATATATATATATATATATATATATATATATATATATATATATATATATATATATATTACGTACGCATTTTGCGATGACAAGCACTAAGAACGGAAGTTCCGTCGCATGTATATTCACCGTACACTTTCACCATAAGCCATCACCAAAGAGTCTTATACGATAAACTATTTTGAAATGTACTTTACCACACAGCAAGCAAGAAATACACTAGCACTGGTCATACGTAAACTGTTCAATTGAGTTACAACATTTAAAACACGAATATTTCGCTAAGACTTACCATACTTATCTAGGTCGCGTGTCGGAGCGGTTGCACTGTGTTGTTGTGGATTATCAGATTGCTATTATTTTTAAGGTGAGTTTATAGTCCCATTTTTATACTCATTGATTTTATAAACCTTGGGGTGAGAAACATGCAAAACTGTTTTCATGGACCAAAAATTGAACTTTGTTTTTATACACACTTGTATGCGGAAATCTAAGTTTACTAAATCCCATTGCGCCCACTATCATCTATCGTCAATTCCTGCTGGGAAGCGCGTGTGATATAAATAGATCTATTGGGGGTGACTCCCCCGTTCGGTTGGCCCGGCATGGTCAACGCGAACGTATACCATATCGGAATTTTCCGAGTGTCTGGGGATTAACACTCGCGGGCACCCTTTATTTGCTATGCTAGCTTGTCATATTGTTTGTCTAGTTTCGGTTGGATGAGCTTAGTGTTTGCATAGCGGAATAGTGTGTTTGCTGAATTATTTGCTATGGTCCATATGTGCTTATTTATTTTAAACCTATGAACTCACCAGCGTTAGCTGACTTTTAGCATATTTTTCTCAGGCATTTGAGAATGTGTTTACTGAAGGCAGGGCATGGCAATGGTCATAAGTTTGTTGGAAATGTTTTTGCTTATGCGTTAAACTCTGAATTTGGAACCACTTTGTTAAATGGGCTTCATTTTATTTGAATTGAACTTGTTGTATGACAAATTAAACTTTGGAAATGTAAACTATTTTAAAACGGATTTTTATCTTGTTCTCTGTATCTTTGTGTTGTGATTATCAATTTAGTAGCCCCCAAATATGTATGCTTCCGCAAATCTTGATTTTGGGGGTGTTATAGATTGATATCAGTGCCAGGTTATAGAGAACTAGTTTTATAAAAACCCTAAACTATAACTAGTTTATGAAAAACATTTCCTTTTGACCGCCAGATGCCTGTCTGCCTAGTTTGTTATGATTTGATCGCTATTTGCCTTATATGATTAAGTGTTATACTATGCTATTTGAGTATTTTACTTAACATATATGATATAAGTATTTTCTATATATACTTACACATGCCACACCGTATTTGTCACAGACTATTTCTCTCCCTTCCGATGCACATGATGAGGTACTTGCTGCTGGACGCACTTCCCTGTTGCGACGACCAGTTCCATTTATGGATGACCTGTTGTTGGAGGTTGTCAGAGCCGCTGCTCAGCATACACATACCACTCCAGTATCTACCTCACCATACCTAACCCGCTACACCACAGCTCACTATTCATCTCCAGCTCAGCTTTACACTCTCACCCAGCATACCCAGACTACCCCACCCATCAGACGCTGGGCTTCTTATAGGAGATTCTATGGACGTCGCATCCAGCTATCATCTGTGCTATCCTCACCACTCAAGAGGACCCGTTATGGTTACCCGGGTACCTCTATTTCATCACCATCTCAGTCACCCATGTCATCTCCAGATCATTCCCCTCCCCGTCAGAGATTACGGAGGTCTATTGAGTCTTACTTAGATGAGGATGAGGATCCAATAGAGGATCCAGAGCAGGTTCAGGTAGAGCCCACACCAGCAATGACAGCACCCGTTGAGCATGCTCCTGTTTGTGCGGGCGTTGACAAGGAGAGGGAGGCACTGATGGATATAGATCAGGTGATGATGCCACGGGATGGCAAGGGCATCATAAAGGATGTACAGGGGGTATTTGAGGTAAGGCAGAGTTCTAGGGCTGCCCAGATGCAGGATTTGAGTGATACCCAATGGATTGATATTACTTGTGATACCACCACGGGTGTGCGTGCAGCTAGTCCGGAGTACACTCCATCATCTCTTTCGTTTGTGCCACCTCCATCTCTGATACCTTTTCCGCTTCCATCATCAGTGGTTTCTCCGCTTCTACCAGCCTCACTAGCAGAGCTCGAGGAACCCACTGTCATGGAGCAGGTATGGATTCAGTTGGCGAACCAGGCCAGTTTACTTGATGCACACTCAGATCAGATTGAGTGGTTAGAGCAGCCTGACCGCATTCAGAGTGTTGAGAGGAGGATTGAGACAATTGACAGGGCTGCCTGTGTGTTGTTTGATGAGATGTATTCTGATAGACGTGTGATGATTGGCTTGAGAGCCAGATTAGATGCATTGGAGAGGTTACACGGTAGTGAGCTCAGGGATTTGGACTTTAGGGCTATTGGTTTGGGCAGAGGCCAGACCAGGATTCAGGGGATGTTGAGGAGAGCTAGAGGTACTAATCGTGCTCAGTGGCAGAAGATCATGACTGCAGAGTATATGATTGGTGCTGTGATGAGAGAGAACCAGGAGTTGAGACACCATGTAGATCAGTTGGAGACTGCTATTGGAGGTATGCCGGTAGCATTCGAGCAGTTACGCCTTAAGCATGACCGAGCCTAGATTAGTTTTAGTAGATGATGTATTCCATTAGACTAATGAATTATCACTTAGTAGTCCATCATTAACTTTTAGCCTTGCTTGTAATTTTGTGAACCTCTATTCATTTTGATATATATATATATATATATATATATATATATATGTATAACAAGCTTGGTTTTTCTATTCGATTGTTCGTTTCCTCTGTGTTTGACTTTATTCTTGCATTCTGTTTGCGATATCCATATATTCATATGACACCTTCCTTCTATAATCGAGATCTCATTTATCGTCATCTTCTTGTGATGCAGATAAATGGCACCCAAGCGAAAGTCAGCCAGAGTCACACGAGGACGAACTATTAACACACCTACCCCGGCAAGAACAGTGCGAGGAAGAACTGCTGAGAATGCCACCTCGGCAAGAGCAGCACAGGGCCGAGTTGCTGAGAACACTGCCCCAACCAGGGCCGCGGCAAACCCACCTGTGGTGAATCAAGCAACTCTAGATCAGCTCGTCAATGATCGTGTGGCTGCCGCACTCGCCGCCACAGATAACTCAACTACCAACACTGGAACATCAAGGCCAGTGACCAACAGCCATGGTTGCACCTACTCTGAATTCCGAAAGATCATGGTAAGGGGTTTTCGGAGGAACAGAGGGAGCCGTTGGCCTGACTAGGTGGATTGAGAAGCTGGAAACCGTGTTTCGCATCAGTGGTTGTAACGATGACGACAGGGTCAAGTATGCATCTTTCACTTTCATGGATGCCGCATTGACCTGGTGGAACAAGTACATGAAATCTGCCAACATCGATGTTGCTTATGCTATGTCGTGGGACGACTTTAAGGAGTTAGTGCTTAGGAAATATTGCCCACGAAATGAGGTCAAGAAGTTAGAGATAGAATTTTGGAATTTGAAGGTGCAGAATAACAACATGGCTGCTTACAACCAGAGATTCCAGGAATTGGCTTTGCTATGTCCTGAAATGATTCAGACTGAGACGAGGTTGATTGAGAGGTATATCGGAGGTTTGCGAAAGTCCATAAGAGGTGATGTGACTACCTCAAGGGCTGCAGATCTCCATGAAACCATGGAAATACCCAACAAGTTGATGGACCAGGAATTGAAGGATGTCCCAGACAAGAGTGCTGACAACAAGAGAAAGTGGGAAGAGCACTCGAAGGGTAGCAACAACTCTCCAAACAAAAGGCAGGAAGTAGCAAAAGCTTATGCAGCAGGTTCAGGTGACAAGAAGGGGTATGATAGGAATGTACCTCTTTGTAACCGCTGTAAGCTACACCACAAGAGACAGTGCACGGTAAAGAGTCACAACTGCCAGAGAGTGGGACACTTGGCCAAGAATTATAGGTCAAGACCCCTAGCTACCGCTCAAGCAGCACCACCCAACAATCGTAGGGAGTAAGTCACCTGCTTTGGGTGCTGTGAAAAGGGTCATTACCGAAACGAGTGCAACAAACCCAGAACCCAGGGAAATGGTGGTGGTCATGGTAACCAGGGAGCAGTAGTTAACAATGGGAACCCGGGTCATGGAGGAGGAGCCCGTGGAAGAGTTTATGCTGTGGGCAGAAGGGAATCCCAGGACGACCTAAACGTGGTGACAGGTACGTTTCTTTTAAATAATCATTATGCATCAATATTATTCGATATGGGAGCACATAGAAATTTTGTGTCGATTACTTTTAGTTCTTTAATCGATATTGCTCCAACCACCTTAGACAATGTCTTCGACGTAGAATTAGCTAACGGGAAATTAGAAAGGGTAGACACCATTGTAAGAGGTTGCACTCTAAACTTGTTAAACCACCCATTCAACGTCGATCTCATGCCAGTAGAGTTGGGTAGTTTTGACATCATCATAGGGATGGATTGGCAGTCGAAATATCATGCTGTCATCATCTGTGATGAAAAGATGGTCAGAGTACCCTATGAGATTGAGATTCTGATAATAGAAGGAGATCAGAGCGATTGTGCGAGTTCGTCAAGATTGAGCATCATCTCATGTACGAATGTGCAGAAGTGAATTGAGAAAGGATGCCACCTCTTTCTAGCTCATGTTACTAAGAAGAAAGAGAAGGAGCTCGGAGAGAAACGATTGCAAGACGTGCCAATCGTGAGGGATTTCCCAGAAGTTTTTCCAGAAGACCTACCTGGAATCGCACCGGCCAGACAGATCGAATTTCAAATCGATTTATTGCCAGGAGCTGCGCCTGTAGTGCGAGCACCCTATCGACTAGCACCAACGGAGTTATAGGAGTTGTCAGATCGGTTGGCTGAACTATCAGGGAAAGGTTTCATCAGACCGAGTTTTTCGCCTTGGGGAGCTCCTGTCCTATTTGTTAAGAAGAAGGATGGATCCTTCAGGATGTGTATCGATTATCGAGAGCTGAACAAGCTAACCATCAAGAATCGATACCCACTCCCGAGAATCGACGATCTATTCGATCAACTACATGGTTCATCAGTTTATTCCAAGATTGACCTGAGATCAGGTTATCATCAACTCCGAGTTTGGGAAGAGGATATCCCGAAGACTGCATTCAGAACCCGATATGGCCATTATGAATTACAAGTTACGTCATTCGGCTTGACTAACGCACCAGTCGTATTCATGGACCTCATGAATCGGGTGTGTAAGCCATACTTGGATAAATTCGTAATCATATTCATTGAGGACATCCTGATATATTCTAAGAATGAGAAAGAGCACGAGGAACACCTCAAGCTAATTTTAGAATTATTGAAGAAGGAGGAGTTATATGCCAAGTTTTCAAAGTGTGAATTCTGGATATCAACTGTGTAGTTTTTGGGCCACGTGATCGATAGTCAAGGCATTCACGTGGATCCCGCAAAGATCGAGTCAATAAAGGATTGGGCGACACCCATAACACCCACCGAAATACCCCAATTCTTAGGACTTGCCGGTTATTACCGAAGGTTTATAGAAGGTTTCTCCAAGATAGCGAAGTCTTTGACTAAACTGACACAGAAGAATATGAAATATGACTGTGGAGATAAGGAGGAAGAAGCTTTTCAACTCCTTATAAGGAAAAGTTATGTAGTGTACCTATTTTGGCCCTACCTGAAGGTAGTGAAGACTTTGTTGTTTATTGCGACGCTTCACACAAAGGTTTAGGAGCTGTGTTAATGCAGAGAGAGAAAGTGATAGCTTATGCTTCTCGACAACTGAAAACCTATGAGAAGAACTACACAACCCATGACCTAGGGTTAGGATCAGTGGTGTTTGCCCTTTGAATTTGGGGATACTATCTCTATGGCATGAAATGCGTGGTGTATACCGACCACAAAAGCCTACAACACATCTTGAACCAGAAGGAGCTGAACATGAGACAGCGCCGATGGTTGGAATTGCTTAGCGACTATGATTGTGAGATCCGTTACCACCCAGGAAAGGCAAATGTGGTTGCCGATGCCCTCAGTAGAAAAGAGAGGATCAAACCTCTCAGAGTTAGATTGTTAGTAATGACGATCAGTTTGCCGCTTCCAGCGAAAATTCTTGAGGCTCAGGTCGAGGCACTTAAGGAAGAAAATCGACCGCGTAAGAAGATTTACGGAATGCCAGAGAGTGAGAATGGCTTCTTAAAGAGTCCAATGGAGTTTTGTGTTATGGGGACAGGAGTTGGATCCCGCTATACGGAGGAATTCATGATTTGATCATGCACGAATCCCACAAATCCAAATACTCCATCCATCTAGGATCCGAAAAGATGTACTTGGACTTGAAGAAGTTATATTGGTGGCCAAACATAAAGGCCGATATAGTTGAGTACGTCAGTAAATGTTTAACGTGTTCGAAAGTCAAGGCTGAACACCAGAGACCATCCGGTCTACTTGTTCAACCCAAAATTCCAGAATGGAAATGGGAGCGCATCACTATGGATTTTATCACCAAGCTGCCTAAGACATCGAGCGGTTATGAAACGATCTGGGTGATCGTTGACTGTCTTACTAAATCTGCTCATTTCTTTCCTATAAAGGAGAATGATAGCATGGATAAACTTACACGACTGTATGTGAAGGAAATTGTCGCAAGGCATGGTGTACCTTTTTCTATCATCTCTGATCGAGACAGTCGTTTCACATCTAACTTCGGGAAGTCGCTCCAGGACGCATTGGAAACCGACCTCGACATAAGTACAGCTTATGATTCTCAGATTGATGGTCAGAGTGAAAGGACCATTCAGACGTTAGAGGACATGCTGAGAGCCTGTGTGATTGACTTTGGGAACGGCTGGGATAGGCATTTGTCTTTAGCCGAGTTTTCCTACAACAACAGCTATCACGCCAACATCAAGGATGCACCATATGAAGCACTTTATGGTCGTAAGTGCAGATCACCAATATGTTGGGCTGAAGTCAGAGAAAGCCAACTTACAGGACCAGACCGAGTCCACGAGACTACTGAGAAAATTGTGCAGATCAAGAGCCAAATGAAAACGGCTCGTGACCTTCAAAAGAGCTATGCCGACAAGAGGCGAAAACCCCTTGAGTTCCAAGTGGGTGACAAAGTGATTAAAGGTCTCGCCGTGGAAAGGCGTGATAAGATTTGGTAAGCGTGGGAAGTTGAACCCTCGTTTTATTGGACCTGTCGAGATTCTTGCCAGAATCAGGCCGGTAGCCTACCGACCCGAACTGCCGTCCGAATTCAGCGCTGTGGATGATGTTTTTCATGTCAGCAATTTGAAAAAGTGCTTATCTCATGATAACGCTGCTATTCCCTTGGATGAGATTCAGCTTGACGAGAAACTGAATTTCATCGAGGAACCGATTGAAATCATGGATCGGGAAGTTAAATGACTAAAGTAGAGTCGTATCCTAATTGTGAAGGTCCGTTGGAACTCTCGCAGAGGTCCCGAGTACACTTGGGAGCGAGAGGATGAAATCAAGCGAAAATATCCTCATCTCTTTTCGAACTCATCGAGTAACGCAAATTGAAATCCGGGACGGATTTCCCTATTAGCTGGGGAGACTATGACAAATGGTAATTTTCACATTTTAAATTAATAACAAATATTTATATATTATTTTTAAGCCGAGCATTTCTATGCGCGATTGCATGTTTTTGAGCATTTTTGGGAGCTGTCCCGCATACTGTAGCTTACAGTCACTGCTGAAAAATTTTATTTTTGTCAGTAAGCGTAAATTATTCTATTTCTTATAGTTACTGACAAGTTTCATAATTTACTGAGAGCTTTCTCGAATTTACTGAAAAGCAACCCCACACACGAACCGACATCACAGTATATATGGTAGCAGTCAAATAAATGCATTTTAAAGAAAATTATAATATTTTATTATTATTCTGACGAAAACATCAATAAAATCTTTATTTTGCTCCAAAAAGTCAAACCGGGACTTTACGATAACATTTAAGCTTAAACCGACACACGATACACCAATGAGGAACCAAAATATCCCCCCCCCCTTTGATGTTGTCATTTGACGCCCACTCACCACAAAATGACAAGGATTATTATACTAACTTATTTGGTTAATGGATGATGACTTAGCAAGTATTTTCTTTATACCCTAAGTGTGTTTATAACACTTACTACTCTCAATTTCACCCCATCACACTCCAAGATCATTTCTTTCCCCTCCTAGCCTTCAAAACTCACGGCCAACATTACAAACCAAGATCCACAAAAATTCTTTGAGTCTCAAGATAATCGGGTTGTACTTTGGAGCTTTTGGGAACATTTGGAACGTTTCTTGGGTAAATTTGAAGCAATTGGTTGTGTCTTGGGTACTTCTTTGGCTCGTTAACCATCAAGAACATTGTGAGGATCTTCAAACTTTTTCAATCTTGTCTATTGCATGTTCTTGTGCTATTTAAGAGTGTTACCAAGTGCTAAATGTGTATGTTTTACTAAATTGAAAAAGCTAGGGTTTGATGTCTAGTTTATGTTTGCTCGACTTTTCTTGAGTTTTCATACAAATTATGATATTTCTTGCTTGTGTGGTAAATCTTGTTGCTTGTGGTACTAGTTTGATGATACAAATGTGATTAGTGCCAATTACGCGAGTTTAAGACAAAATATACACTTATTTAAATCGGCTAGGTTATTGGTGAAATGGTGAAATTTATGCTTATTAGTTTATTTTAGTTAGCTTATTGAAATAAGCGCTAGCTTATTGGTTTCAACTTATTTGTTTTGGACTAAACTTGGTCTCGACATACATGGGCCGAGCCCATCAAACTTAAGGCCTACTTGGACTTTTGGACCGAATTGCTTATTTAAAGTGCTTATTAGCTTATTTAATATTTAACGTAAAATATAACGTAAATAAAAAGGGTTAATTAGTTTTCGGCTAAAAATGGACTAATGGACCCATTCGGGAGACAAAAATGAGTTTTGGAACATTTTTCGACTCACCATAATTATTTTTGTGAAATAGAACGTTATATATCGATTAAAACCATTTTGGACTCGTTAATCCCAATAAGACAAATAAAAGGATTTTTAGCCCAATTTGACGAATGTTGACTATTGAAAGTATTTTGACTAAACGTTGACTTTTGTATCGAAAACTATAATTAAGAAGTAATCGTAACGATAAATATAGTTATAACGATAAATATACATTTTGGACTAGTTTTGCTAATATAGTTAATGAAAGGGATTTTTTGAGGAAATTGCAACACTTAGGAAAAATGGAAAACGTTTGAATAAACGAATGGGACATGCCCAATTTTTCTGAAATTTCGACACTTAGAATATTTTCGAATGAAAACCGACTAAAATAAGAAACCGATTATTTTTATTATTAAGAATATTAATTCTTCTAAATTAATATTTTTAGGTCTTATGAGACTTATGAATATATTTTAGATACTTACACTTATTTAATTTTCCAAAATTAAATACTTATAAATTTCTTTATAATTACATTATATTATAAATACTTATAATATAATAATACCCCACTAACACCATTATCATATTAATTATACAATACTTATTTAATTAATTATAAGTCTTAATTAATTAAATACTCAATTATTATATATATATATATATATATATATATATATATATATATATATATATATATATATATATATATATTACGTACGCATTTTGCGACGACAAGCACTAAGCACGGAATTTACGTCGCACTTATATTCACCGTACACTTTCACCATGAACCATCACCAAAGAGTCTTATACGATAAACTATTTTGAAATGTACCTTACCTCACAGGAAGCAAGAAATATACAAGCACTGGTCACACGTAAACTTTTCGATTGAGTTACAACATTTAAAACACAAATATTTCGCTAAGGCTTACCTACTGTTCTAGGACGCGTGTCGGAGCGGTTGCAGTGTGTTGTTGTTGATTAGCAGATTGCTATTGTTTTTAAGATGAGTTTATAGCCCCATTTTTATACGCATTGATTTTAAAAACCTTGGGGTGAGAAACATGCAAAACTGTTTTCATGGACCAAAAATTGAACTTTGTTTTTATACACACTTGTATGCGGAAAACTAAGTTTGTTGAATCCCATTGCGCCCACTATCATCTACAGTCAATTCCTGCTAGGAAGCGCGTATGATATAAATAGATCTATTGGGGGTAACTCCCCCATTCAGTTGGCCCATATCGGAATTTGCCGAGTGTCTGGGGATTAACACTCGCGGGCACCCTTTATTTGTTATGCCAGCTTGGCATATTGTTTGCCTAGTTTCGGTAGGATGAGCTTAGTGTTTGCATAGCGGAATAGTGTGTTTGCTGAATTATTTGCTATGGTCTATATGTGCTTATTTATTTTAAACCTATGAACTCACCAGCGTTAGCTAACTTTTAGCATGTTTTTCTCAGGCATTTGAGAATGTGTTTAATGAAGGCAGGGCGTGGCAATGGTCATATGTTTGTTGGAAATATTTTTGCTTATGCGTTAAACTCTGAATTTGTGAGCGCTTTGTTAAATGGGCTTCATTTTATTTGAATTGAACTTGTTGTATGAAAAATTAAACTTTCGAAACGTAAACTATTTTAAAACGGATTTTTAATCCGTTCTCTATATATTTGTGTTGTGATTATCAATTTAGTAGCACCCAAATATGTATGCTTCCGCAAATCTTTATTTTGGGGGTGTTACAGCTTGGTATATGTATCCATCAATTCATTCAAAAGTTGCATACTATCCTCACCACTTTGGCTTGTGTTACCTAGCCCGAGAGGTGGATCATTGGAAAAGTTAAGTTCAGTTTCAGCCCTAGAATGAACATCTGAACCCCCCATTATTTTCATGTGACTGGGTCCTTCACCTGAATCAGTTTCATGTGGACCGGACTCATTAGATGTTGTCTTGGTTCGGGTCTTAATGATGTTACCACTGTCATGTGCTGCTGCTAAGCTAGACACAGTTGTGGCATCCCTTGCCAACATGTCACTCTCCCCACCAGTGACAGCCTCATCTGAAACAGTTGGTATCGAACCACTAGCCTGAGGTAGCTTAGTGTTCTTGGTGTGAGTCCTACGTTTATAGGTCTTTTGTTGTTGTTAAGATGATGTAGCCAAAAGTGTGGATGTGTTATGGGTACCAGCTGGGATTGCTGAACCTTCACCCATTTGGGTTTGGGCTAGTGCCACCATTGTTGGAAACAAAGGTGTCACTTTCCCTAAAAAATCTTTTCCATCCCTCCTCATATTAGTAAAAACCTTTTTGGTAAGGCAGGGAGTGGAATAAACCCTTTTGTGACTTTTCTTATATTCAAATTGGTTGTCCAAAAAGAGTTGCAAAAACCTTGGATATAGAAAATATTTACCCGAAGCACTATCCAAGTTCTTAACCATACTATCAAAAATTAATTTTGAAAAATTAAATCTTTGAGTATTTTCAGCCAAACAAATTATAGCAGAAGCTAAATTACTGCTAAATTCATTCCACGCAGTGGTCTTTAGACTTAGACACATTAAGAAAGTATGGATTAAGAATTTCCACTGATGAGAAAAATTACCTTTATAAAACTTTAAAGCATTTGATTTTCTCTCATAGCCCATCAGTGAAAGTTTTTCAAAGATTGTAGTATTTGGAAGATTCTCAACTCCGTTAGCATCATCTAGGAGAAGATCTCTTCGAATAGACGCCTCGGTAATGAGAATCCTCTGCCCATCTACAAGGGCATGGATTTGTACTTCCCCATTAATTGTTTTGACTTTAGCAGACGACCAGAACTGGATAATGTTAGAAGTATATATAGTAGGTTTTACTGTTAATGCAAACTTAATATAGCTTGCATTTAGGAAATCAATGATCTCAGTAAAATCTACAGACTTATTGGATTTTTCTAAAAAGGCAACATTATTATGAGGTTCGGTAAAAGTTAGATTCGACATTATGAATTGATTTGGGAATTTTACAATATGACGATTAAAATTCGATTAGTGCTTGAAGGAGAGAGAATTATGTGTGCGTAAAACAAATTGTGTGACGCAATTGGGGATTTATACCCTTTAAGTAAAAATTACACAAACATACCCTGCACTTCCAACGGCTATTAATAAAACACGGCTATTACCCAAACAGTACTAACGGATACCCAGCAGTACAAACTTTATGCAAAAACTTTTTCTCAGCAGTATGAACTCAATTTTCTTTTAAAACCATACTGCACTCATACATTTGGAAGGGATTAAGTGTAAAGGAAGACACTTAATCAGTTTTGGTGATACTGTTGTTCTTGCATTACAACACAGTTTACTGTTTCAGTGTTAATAGTCTTCTAAGTATTAAAGAGTAGATTTTTAAAAAAGACTACTAACATCAGGGGAAACACAAATAACGATTCCTCTTTTGCCCATAAACCCTCAGCATTCTTTTTCATAATATGTTCGTATAATTATAATGGTTAATATTTAGAAGTTATCCCCAATCTAAAATAATAATTGCATTCAAATATCATAAACTTGTATGAATATACATTAACATAGTCAATCATCAATACAAATAACGATCATTGTGAATCATTCAGGTCCATAATGAAGCATTTAAATAATACACTGAATGACTAAAACATCAAAATAAGATAATGATACAAAAGATACATTAAGAAATATATAAACTATCTTGAATAGTTTTGTAAACACAAACTATTTTCTCTCTTGTATCTTCTATTTCTTTGTTCCGATCATCTACTTTCTTCTGATGATCCAATATGATCTTTAAATCTTCCTTGTTCTGTTCTTCCAGCCTTTTTATACGCTTGTTGTAAAGATCTACCAATGTTTTTTTAGTTCCATATTTGCCAGAATGACATTTGTCCCAAATATCTTGGGATATGTCAAAAATTTTATATTCTTCAGCGATTGGAGGAGGAGAAGCATCCTTTGGGCGTTTGGTTTCCTTTGAAACAGGTGTTGAAAAGGATGAAGCCATTGAAATTTGAAACTAAAATATAATATCTAATGAAAAAATCAAAGGAGTTGTTTCTTATTCATAAGTATTTATAGGCACAAAAGAGTCTAAACGTTTTCCAATCGATAGGTATAAATAGGCTGGAGAGGTAGATGAACGGTTCCCAAGACTTAAGGCGGGAAAAGGGACCAAAGGCCCCAAAAGTATTGACTTACCAAGTATTGACTTACCATGTACAATGAGTTGATGCAACAACTAGTTATATCTCATGCTTTGTGAATAATAAACTTCCAAACTCAATATTTCCAACAATGTTTTAGTCCGATTTGGTGATAATTTGATCCCGGAATAATATTGGTCCGATTTGGTTTGTGTTTGGTGTTGGATTGACTTTGGTCCGGTTTGATTGTCTTGGATTTGGTATAAACCTTGATCCGTTTGGTATGGTTTGGATTTAGTTTGTGATGTTTGGCCACGTCAAATGTTAGCCAAGACACCATGGTCTCACTGCGACCTTGGCTTGCCGATATTGTGATATTACTAGCGTAGTTGATTTGAAATTGTGAGACTAATTGACTTGTTGATTATGGTTTGACTCGACAAAATGAAACCGAGGGAATGTTTCGAATGATTTGGGATCGGGTTCATTATTATTGACCCAAGGGAATAAATGTTTGACCGTGACTCGAACGGAAATAGTAACTCATTTGTTACGACTTAATATTGACTCAACTTGGAAAAAGTAAAAGAAAGAAATAAAAACAATTGTTAAATTAAAAGCTATAAAGATATTTGTTATTAAATTTGGTTAATAACGAAGTAAGGAAATTAGAAGTGTACGTGAGACATTTGGGATAATATTTAGATTTGTATAATATTACAAAAACTATTAAAAAAATGACATTATAGTAGGATCTTAAGATCCCGATCCGATCTTATGTTCTTGATCTTGCAAAGACGAAATCGATCCTAAGTAGGATCCCGATTTTGAAAACCTTGCGTGAGACATTCGGGACAAAAACGGAACACACTAGGGCTATTGGACTATTCGAGACATGCTACCCGTAGACTAACATATCTTTATAATATTACAAAAACTATTAACAAAATGACATTATAGTAGGATCTTAAGATCCCGATCCTATCTTATTGGACTATTCGTTTGGTTATTGTTTGATTTACGGATTGGTTTAGCGTTCAGGGTTTAGGGTTTAGGGTTTAGGGTTTATATAAATACTCGTTATATTATAAATTACTCGGGAAATTGATTTTCAATAAATTCTTTTGACTTGGAAACGTTCGATAAATGAAAGACTCATGGCGAAATTTTGTTATTTCCAAAGATTAATTTTGTCGTAAGTCCAAACTTGTTTTAAATCATAAAACAAGTATACCTTATACTAATAAATGGGATTATAGGAAAATACCGACGATTACTAATCGACTCATCTTATTTGATATGTTTGTTGTTAGTTATCTCTTTGAATTCTTTTCGTCATCTCGTCTCGACTCGAGTTATCGTCAATACTCTTCTCGACTATTCGGTTGTTCATTTTTTGGAGTGAGTACTCGTGAGTCCGTGTTCTCTACCGTTACACGAATGATGATACCAAACCCTTTTAAAAGGCAAAAACGAGATTATTTTTGTAAATGAGAATGATTAACTTTTGAAAAATCTTGCGCATTTGATTTTTTTGGTGAATATCGTGCCGAGTACGTTGTGTTGCGATACGTTGCGTTAAATTGTTTGATACAATATTCATTTTCTTTAACTTTTAAAAAATTTGAATATATTAGATTACATTCTTTTGTTTTGTCGGTGGATCTTAGTGTGACTTAATGTTGGGAATTATCATACGATTCAAGAGAAGACAAACTTAGGTCTGGTAATATGTCAGAATTAGGTCTGTTTTCGTATTAGGTCTGGTAATACAAAGTTAAGTCTGGTAGTCTGTATTAAGTCTGGTTGACTTATTATGTTAAGTCTGGTCGTGTTATAAGGAAAGTTTGTTAGAGATATGTTAGGAAAAGATACAAAACGTGTAAGTATCTTTATAGAAGATTCGTGAATATCTTCTTAGTCGGTTAGCATTAGGGTTTCCTTGTGTTATAAAAGGATCCCTAAGATTGTTAGTTTTTGTGTGTGAGTTGTACGAGTTTCACTATTGTGATTAATAGTAATATACGAAGTTAGTGTTATCTCTGTGTGTGTTCTTCATTGTTCTTGTTAAGTTTCCGCATTAACATTAACAATCGTTAAGGGTTTCTCAATTAGACTGGTTTGGATTTATCCCAACCATCTACTAAGTATTCAAGGCTACTTAGAGATCCACATACAATTCGTGGACCAACAAGTGGTATCAGAGAAAGGCGAGAGACTCTGAGTTTGAAGAACACTTAACCTCAAAAACCTATTTTCACTCAATTCACCCTACACAATGTCTGAGACCGATAAGCCTATCAACACTGAAACCTTTTCAATCCATAACAGTGAGGATGAGAGATCAAACCATGAAGATGAAGGAAAAACTGAATCCAGTAACTCCCAAACACAACAACAACCCATCCCTTCCACAACCACAATCTCAAACATAAAACTTCCATTACTAAAAAGAGAAGAATATGATATATGGGCCATGGAGATGGAACATTATCTGGAATATATTGATAGTGATGTATGGAAGGTTATTCAAAGGGGAAACTCTAAGAAAAGTGATGAACTCAAATAAGTACATTTTATTACCATCATTTATCCTATGTATTTGACTTGTTTTATTATATTATATATGAGAATTGATACTTAATTGCTTACTTTTTTAATTCTCAGGTAAAAACAAGCATTTGGTGAAACTAAGCGATTTTGGACTAAAAATGGAGCAAAACAAGCAAGATTGGAAAAGTCTACTGAATTGAAGAGATTAAGGACCATTGCCTGACTTTGAAGAATGCGCCGCATGGATTTATCCCATGCGCCGCATATGAAACCTTGGTCAACGAGAAGAACCAACTTGTTTTACTCCAGATGCGCCGCATGAAGCTCCTGATATGCGGCGTATCAATCTCAAGACTTCACCAGATATCCAAGATATTGAAGAATATTCGCAAATATTATAATCCTGGACCCCACGCGAAGTTACCTTGATAAGCCGCATCGGACCAATCCGATGCGCCGTATCGGCCATATACAATCCTTACCAAGAATTCAAGAGATCAAGTGAAGATTAGAAGCTTAATGAAGAAGTCAAGATTACAAGTCGACACTTGAAGATGCTTTCGTATTTTGGCCATAAAATCTTCATCCGGACTCCGTTTTAGGTGATTCAAGCGGCCACGGAAAGAGAAAAAGGAGATCTACCTGTATCTGAAGGAGATACGGCGCATCTGGTCCTTAGATGCGCCGTATTGGGAGATGAGGCGCATCTGGTATTTAGATGCGCCGTATTGGATCAGTTTCAGACTTGGAGGCTACGTTTACTTATAGATGCGGCGCATCTAACTCTATAGATGCGCCGTATCGACCCAGATTTCAGAATCTATAAATACCGAACTCATTAACGAATAAGGGCATCTTTGGGAACCCTTAGGGCCATTCCCAGACGATCAAAGCCTCTCAAAACAGCAGAAGATCACCCTTGAAGACCCAATTATACTTGAAGAACATCTCTTATCATTGTTATATTACTTAATCATTCGGTTAGCGTATCGTATTCACTATGTTTCACACTCTATTCGTCTTGATTATGTTTTTGTATTTTGTTACAGAGATTATGGGCTAACACTCTTATGTGTTAGCCAAGTTTATGAGTATTTGATGGTTTAATTAGTTTCTAATTTGATTGGTTGCTTGGTCTTCGTTTTGATTACTTTATTAGTTTATACTTCATTAATATCGTTTGCGTGATTAATGTAAGCCCCTTAAGGGCTAAATAATATATAAACGTGGTAATCATTAAGCAGCTTTATGCGGGTTCTGATTAATTGTGACAGGATTAGTCAGTCGAAAAGACTTAAAATGGAATCTAGAATAGGATAGACATAAGTAATCATTAAGGGTTTACTCGCCGATAAGATTAGAGCCAACGCTTTGGTGACTTTTATTAGTGCATTGATAACCTCTGTGTCTAGCTGAGCATTGCTTGGGTCGCCATGCCCCTTCCTCGCCTATTTAGGATAGACCGCGCCTAGTCGTGAGCACCATCACTACATGTCTTAGAAACTTATCAAAACTTAATCATATATGACTGAACTTGGTTAACACGTTCTTCTTATTTTTGATACCTTCAAGCTTCTAGCGTTTGTTTAGCTTAGTTTAATTAGTTTAGTATAAAACCAAACTCGTGCCAGTCTCTCAGGCTGAACCCCCCTTTACGTTAGTTTAGAAGAGTCGAATACCTCTAGAATTAGTATATTAGAAATCTCACTCTTAGTGATCGACACCCTACTTACCAACTAGGCTACATTGATCGGGTACACTGCCCGTTAGTGTTGTTATAGGTTAAGTCGGCAAAATATAAATGTAAAACTTGATAAGGAATAATCACCTATACAACGACACATCAAGTTTTTGGCGCCGCTGCCGGGGAGTGATTGTTTTAATTTGATTTATTGGTATTTTAGTTTAGTTGTTTTTATTTGTTTTTGTGTGTTTTAGTTATTTTAGTTGTTTTTCTATCTGTTAGAGTCAATACGACGTATCCACTTGGTGAATACGCTGTATCGTATCTGTTATTTACTTCTTGTTTGTGTCTGTCGTATTCTGTCTACAATCTACATACGCCGCATTCACCTTTGTGAGTACGAAGTATCCAGTCCGGAACCAATACGCCGTATCAGTTTACTGCATACGCCGTATCGACTGTCTGTAACAGAACACTTTATTCTTTTTTTTTTTATTATTATTATTTTTTTTTCGTTTTAGTTATTACTTCTTGTTTGAGCATATACTACTAATAATTCTACCTTTATTTTCAGTTATGATGGCTGGAAATAGATTCATGAATGCAACATATGAATATGACGAATGGAGAATCAACGATATATTGGAAAAGCTAATCAAAGTTCAATTGGATGAACATGAAAATACAGAGATATTCATTAAAGATTTCCGCAATACCAACGAAGTATTATTAAAAGAAACTTCGAACATGATTACTGGATTAGCAATAGAGGTACATGAGCTTGCTAGGAATCTGAAAAATGCTCTTTATATACAAGATGTTAAGGGTGTTACTACAAGAGGAGGAAAGAATACAATGGACATAATTCCTAGTACTAAGGAAGCAATTCAGGATAAAGTGCAACCAGATGAGCAAGAAAAACCTGAGGAGGAGACTGTTAACATTGAACTTCCTAAAGTTCAAGGGCAACCGAAAGAACCTACATTTGTTGAACCTTACCGTCCCACAATTCCATTCCCAAATAGGCTTAGAAAAGACAAAGAGGAAGCTCAACAAAAGAAGTTTTTGGAACAGTTTAAGCAATTACACATTAACATTCCTTTTATTGATGCTCTTGTGCAGATGCCGACATATGCTAAATATTTTAAGGATTTGCTATCTAATAAAGCAAAGCTGGTAGAAGCATCAACCGTCATGATGAATGAAAAATGTTCCGCAGTTCTACTCAACAAATGGCCATCAAAAGAAAAGGATCCAGGAAGTTTCACTATCCCTTGTCAAATTGAAGATTTATTTATTCCTAATGCTTTAGCTGACTTAGGTGCTAGTATTAGCTTGATGCCATTTACTATGTTTGAAAGATTAAAATTAGGTGAACCTAAACCTACTAGAATGAGTTTAGAACTTGCTGATAGATCAATACAGTATCCAAGAGGAATAATAGAAAATGTACCTATTCAGATTGATAAGTTTGTTATTCCTGTGGATTTTGTTATTTTAGATATGCCTGAAGATTCTAGGATTCCTATAATTTTAGGAAGGCCCTTTTTAGCTACTACTCGTGCGTTAATTGATGTATTTAATAAAAAAATTACTCTTCAGGTAGGGAATGAAAAAGTAACATTTGATATGGAAAATTCAATTAAAAAACTTTTAGATAAGAAGGACGAATGTTACAATATTGATGCATTAAATGAGATAAATACTGAAGAAGCTATTAAGTCATTAGAAAATGATCACTTAGATTCCTTTTTAGTGCACGATTTAGAAAGAGAAATTAGAGAGACAGATGAGGCTTATGAAGAAGAACCTAATAAGGAATTTGAGTCTATACAAATTACCGAAATTTTTAATACGGCTTATTCTATTAATCAGAAAAATTTACTTAATGATGAGGAAAATTCTGTTAAAGAAAATAAAACTAAAACTGAATTAAAAGAATTGCCCTCTCATTTAGAGTATGCATATTTAAATGATGACAAGAATTTTCCGGTAGTTATCTCTTCTAAGTTAACTGATAATGAGAAGAAAATGCTGGTACAAGTTTTAGAAAAACATAAAGGGGCATTTGCTTGGAAAATGTCTGATATTCAGGGTATAAGTCCATCATTTTGTACTCATAAAATTCTTATGGAAGATAATTTCAAACCTGTCATTCAACCACAAAGACGTTTAAATCCTAAAGTACAAGATGTGGTAAAAAATGAAATTATCAAACTACTTGACTCTGGATTAATATATCCTATTTCTGACAGTCCTTGGGTTAGCCATATTCATGTTGTCCCAAAGAAAGGTGGGACAACCGTTGTTTTAAATGAAAATAATGAGCTTATCCCTACTAGAACTGTTACTGGATGGCGTGTTTGTATTGACTATCGTAAACTTAATGATGCTACTCGAAAGGATCATTTCCCTCTTCCATTCATAGACCAAATGTTGGAAAGATTAGCTGGAAATGAATATTACTGTTTTCTTGATGGTTTTTCAGGATATTTTCAGATTCCCATAGCACCTGAAGATCAG
Organism: Artemisia tridentata subsp. tridentata; assembly: GCA_021014915.2. Lineage (NCBI taxonomy): Eukaryota > Viridiplantae > Streptophyta > Magnoliopsida > Asterales > Asteraceae > Artemisia > Artemisia tridentata. The sequence continues at coordinate 456,431,927 of CP139507.1, forward strand.
GAGAAGACTACGTTTACTTGTCCATATGGGACGTTTGCTTACAGAAGAATGCCATTTGGACTATGCAATGCCCCTGCAACCTTCCAACGTTGTATGACCGCAATCTTTCATGATATGGTGGAGGATTTCATGGAGGTTTTCATGGACGACTTCTCTGTATTCGGTAACTCTTTTAATAGATGCTTAGGAAATTTAGATAAAATGCTTGCTAGATGTGAAGAAACTAACCTTGCACTTAATTGGGAAAAATGTCATTTTATGGTTAAAGAAGGTATAGTTTTAGGACATAAAATTTCTAAAGCAGGAATTGAGGTAGATAGAGCTAAAATTGACGTAATTAGGAAACTACCTTATCCTACTAATGTTAAAGGAGTTAGAAGTTTTTTAGGACATGCTGGATTCTATCGTAGATTTATCAAAGATTTTTCCATTATTTCTAGACCTGTGACCCAGCTTTTATTAAAAGATGCCAAATTTGATTTTTCTAGCGAATGTAAAAAGGCCTTTAACATTTTAAAAGAGAAATTAACTACTGCTCCTATCTTAATCTCGCCTAATTGGGATTCATCTTTTGAACTTATGTGTGATGCTAGTGATTACGCTGTGGGAGCAGTGTTAGGGCAAAGAGTAGATGGTAAATTTAAGCCTATTTACTATGCTAGTAAAACATTAAATAATGCTCAAGAGCATTACACTACTACTGAAAAAGAACTTCTTGCTGTGATTTTTGCTTTTGATAAATTTCGTTCATATCTTATTTTATAAAAAACTATTGTGTACACTGATCATTCTGCTTTGAAGTACTTATTTAATAAACAGGATGCTAAAGCTAGGCTTATACGTTGGGTCTTGTTGTTACAAGAGTTCAACATCGAAATCAAAGATAAAAAGGGAGCTGAAAATTTAGCTGCAGATCATTTGTCTAGGTTAGAGAATCCTGACACGGAAATTTTAAAAGATGAAGAGATAATTGACACATTTCCAGATGAGCACCTAAAGATGTTAGGAACAATTGATGAAGGACAACCTTGGTATGCAGATTATATTAATTTCGTTGTAGGAAAAATTGTACCCTCAAATATGAAGTATGCGGAAAGGAAAAGATTCTTATACCAAGCTAGAAGCTACTTGTGGGATGAACCGTACGCATTCAAACGTTGTGCCGATAATATAATCAGGAGATGTGTTGATGGACTTGAAAAGTTGGATGTTTTGAAACATTGTCATTCTGGGCCTACTGGAGGACATCATGGTGCTAATATTACAACAAAGAAAGTTTACGAAGCTGGATTCTACTGGCCTAAAATTTTTAATGATGCTGCAGAATATGTGAAGAGATGTGATGAATGTCAAAGATCAGGAAATATTTCAGCTCGCAATGAGATGCCTCAATCGAATATTCAGGTATGTGAAGTTTTTGATATATGGGGGCTAGATTTTATGGGACCATTTCCTAATAGTAAAGGGAATAAATATATACTTGTAGCTGTTGATTATGTGTCAAAGTGGGTTGAAGCCAAAGCTTTACCAACAAATGATGCTCGAGTAGTGATTAAGTTTTTAAGGGAATTGTTCTCCAGATTTGGTGTACCTAAAGCCTTGATTAGTGATAGGGGAACACATTTTTGTAATGCTTTAATGGAAAAGACTCTATTAAAATATGGAGTAACACATAGGTTAGCTACAACATATCACCCTCAATCAAATGGACAAACTGAGGTAACTAATAGAGCGATTAAAAGGATTCTGGAAAGGTCAGTTGGGTATAATCCTAGAGATTGGTCCGAAAAACTTACAGATGCTTTGTGGGCATTTAGAACTGCCTACAAGACACCCACGGGATGTACACCATTTCGATTGGTGTATGGTAAGGCATGCCATTTACCGGTCGAAATTGAACATAAGGCATATTGGGCTTTGAAACAATGTAACATTGATTTGATGAGAGCAGGTAAGAATCGTTTTATGCAGATGAATGAACTTTCTGAATTGAGGGATTCGGCTTATGATAATAACATCATCTATAAAGAACGGACAAAGAAATGGCATGATGCAAGAATCCGTGATAATAAAGATTTTCGCGTAGGAGATAAGGTATTATTATATAACTCAAAATTGAAATTGTATCCAGGAAAGCTTAAATCAAAATGGTATGGGCCGTATATCGTTAAAACGGTTTACCCGTATGGAGCAGTAGAAATTGCAAATAAAGGTGGTGTAAGTTTCAAGGTCAATGGGCAACGTCTTAAAAAGTACTATGAACCTCACGGCAATGATGATAAGGAGGTTGTTGAATTGATTGAAGCAACGTAGAGCTGAAGGGAGTCGAACTTAAAGACTCCCCAATAAACAAAAGTGCTTGCCGGGAGACAACCCGGAAATCTATCCATTTAATTTTCTGTCGAGTCTGTCCCAGGCCTTCGATGCGGCGTATCCAACCCCTATGGATACGGCGTATCGAATCATCTGGAATACTTTAGTCCGAACTATTTTGCTGACATCAATGCGGCGTATCTATCTTTTTAGATACGGCGTATCGACCTGCCAGAATTGAATACAGTTCTTTGTTTTTCTTTTGTTTATCGTTTTCTAACCGATGATTAATGAGATGTTTCTCGAGATTTGTTTTTCCTGTGGTCTCTATATTTTTACAGGTCCGGAATATTGAAGATGTTGATGGACTCCCGCATTTTATACGCTCGCACACTTACATTGGAAGATCATACCGAGCAAATCTCAGGGGAGTTCTCCGTTCTAATTCTTTTAATTTCCTGTTTTTAATTTCAAATTAAACAACGAGGACGTTGTTTATCTTAAGTGGGGGGATGGAGAATTAGAACGTTTACTTGTCCTTATTTTTCAAAAATATGCTTAATATGTACTTAATATGCTTAAATTTAAAATTTTTCTAGCATGTTTTTTGTTTAAGATCTAAGTTACATAGCTGCACACATAACATTATTTCCAAAAATTGTGACTTTTCAAAATTCACAAATCTATGAGTGTGCCGGTGACTTGTAAACTTTAGAACTTGGCTTGTATACTATTCGAGACCACCATAATAAGTATTATTTTATATAATTGGAATTACTTGTCTAAATTGGTAAATTTCTAGGATTACACCCAAATAGCCTTTATATGTTATGTGTTATTAGCTAACTACACTGGTTAGTTAACCCCCGTATAAACCCTTTGTTTACTCTCATTTTTAGAGTAAGATACCCCTAGAAAAACACTCAGAGCCATTCCTTTCGTTTCTTACACCGTTGTTAAAATGTTTCGTTACACCCTTACACCTTAGCCTACCCTGTAGATTAAAATCCGTGGTTGGTTAATTGCTTTAGGCAAAGTGTGTTTCCTTACATTACCTGTGTTCGCGTGCGTAATTCATTATCTATGGTTAGGTCGGGAAATTGCACAATGCAATTGGAGTGAAAGTAAATATTGTATTTCTTTGAGTTTATTTTTCGTGTGTTTACTACTTTCACTATTGCCGTTATTTCTGAAGTCATGAAAAGTATGGAAAAATTATCCACAATTATCACTATAGTGATGTGGTGAAATTTTACACATCTATGTTATGTTTCAAGTTTAAAAAAAAAAAAAAAAAAAAAAAAAAAAAAAAAAAAAAAAAAAAAAAAAATTGAAAAAAAAAAAAGAAAAGAAAAAAAAAAGAAAAAAAGAAAAAGTTGGATGTTTGATTTAACCAACTTATGTAAAGTTTTGTATTAAGTGGTCGATATCACCACTACTTGTTGTTGTATATTATATATATGGATTGAATGGGAGTTGGCCGTTATGGGAACGCCAACTAAGGATATTCTTTGATTGAGATCTTGTTGAGTATAACTCTTGTTTACCTAAAGCGTGTGTTTCTAGTGTTAAAGCGTGAGTTGTCCAATGATATGAGTCTTATTCATGGGATGGTTGGGATAGTGATTAACCACACTTAGGATTTTAATTTATTTGTTTTGTTTATTTTTTATTTTACACCAATTTGTATCCCAAATATTATCCATACCCTATATTATTCTTTATCCAAACCTTTGATTTATTGAGATTAGGGTTTTGAGCAATCTTAAGTATCGTAGTCGTGGATTCGGCTATGTATTTATGATTTTGTCGCCCTTTTTGATATAATATTATTGGTGAAGATTACTTGGTCCTATCTTTAGCCTATTCGAGTTAAGGATTTGAGCAATTGCAAGTATCATGTTCGTGGATTCGATCATGTATTTGTGATTTTGTCGCCTTTTCTGGAATTTGAGATCGATAGAGATTAAGAAGAATTAACCCTTAACCAACAAACCCTTTTTACCGCTTTAGACTTGTTATTCCTTGGCTTTAGTGGGGGAGATGTGTATTATGGCCAAGCTTATGACAGAATACTCGTCACGACCGAGCAATTGAGCGAATTACTAAAATGTTACCACATAGATTAGTTGAGTGATTTCAGTGATTTCATTTTCCTATTTCGTGAGGTGTTTGGTTGTGCAATTATGATAAAACGAATAAGTGCTTAATTATAAAAATACATCCTAATATCTTTTAGGATACATTTTCATAAGTTTTAATCTAAGGTTTACTTGAGGACAAGTAAAGTTCAAGTGGGGGGATATTTGATGAACTCAAATAAGTACATTTTATTACCATCATTTATCCTATGTATTTGACTTGTTTTATTATATTATATATGAGAATTGATACTTAATTGCTTACTTTTGTAATTCTCAGGTAAAAACAAGCATTTGGTGAAACTAAGCGATTTTGGACTAAAAATGGAGCAAAACAAGCAAGATTGGAAAAGTCTACTGAATTGAAGAGATTAAGGACCATTGCCTGACTTTGAAGAATGCGCCGCATGGATTTATCCCATGCGCCGCATATGAAACCTTGGTCAACGAGAAGAACCAACTTGTTTTACTCCAGATGCGCCGCATGAAGCTCCTGATATGCGGCGTATCAATCTCAAGACTTCACCAGATATCCAAGATATTGAAGAATATTCGCAAATATTATAATCCTGGACCCCACGCGAAGTTACCTTGATAAGCCGCATCGGACCAATCCGATGCGCCGTATCGGCCATATACAATCCTTACCAAGAATTCAAGAGATCAAGTGAAGATTAGAAGCTTAATGAAGAAGTCAAGATTACAAGTCGACAATTGAAGATGCTTTCGTATTTTGGCCATAAAATCTTCATCCGGACTCCGTTTTAGGTGATTCAAGCGGCCACGGAAAGAGAAAAAGGAGATCTACCTGTATTTGAAGGAGATACGGCGCATCTGGTCCTTAGATGCGCCGTATTGGGAGATGAGGCGCATCTGGTATTTAGATGCGCCGTATTGGATCAGTTTCAGACTTGGAGGCTACGTTTACTTATAGATGCGGCGCATCTAACTCTATAGATGCGCCGTATCGACCCAGATTTCAGAATCTATAAATACCGAACTCATTAACGAATTAGGGCATCTTTGGGAACCCTTAGGGCCATTCCCAGACGATCAAAGCCTCTCAAAACAGCAGAAGATCACCCTTGAAGACCCAATTATACTTGAAGAACATCTCTTATCATTGTTATATTACTTAATCATTCGGTTAGCGTATCGTATTCACTATGTTTCACACTCTATTCGTCTTGATTATGTTTTTGTATTTTGTTACAGAGATTATGGGCTAACACTCTTATGTGTTAGCCAAGTTTATGAGTATTTGATGGTTTAATTAGTTTCTAATTTGATTGGTTGCTTGGTCTTCGTTTTGATTACTTTATTAGTTTATACTTCATTAATATCGTTTGCGTGATTAACGTAAGCCCCTTAAGGGCTAAATAATATATAAACGTGGTAATCATTAAGCAGCTTTATGCGGGTTCTGATTAATTGTGACAGGATTAGTCAGTCAAAAAGACTTAAAATGGAATCTAGAATAGGATAGACATAAGTAATCATTAAGGGTTTACTCGCCGATAAGATTAGAGCCAACGCTTTGGTGACTTTTATTAGTGTATTGATAACCTCTGTGTCTAGCTGAGCATTGCTTGGGTCGCCATGCCCCTTCCTCGCCTATTTAGGATAGACCGCGCCTAGTCGTGAGCACCATCACTACATGTCTTAGAAACTTATCAAAACTTAATCATATATGACTGAACTTGGTTAACACGTTCTTCTTATTTTTGATACCTTCAAGCTTCTAGCGTTTGTTTAGCTTAGTTTAATTAGTTTAGTATAAAACCAAACTCGTGCCAGTCTCTCAGGCTGAACCCCCCTTTACGTTAGTTTAGAAGAGTCAAATACCTCTAGAATTAGTATATTAGAAATCTCACTCTTAGTGATCGACACCCTACTTACCAACTAGGCTACATTGATCGGGTACACTGCCCGTTAGTGTTGTTATAGGTTAAGTCGGCAAAATATAAATGTAAAACTTGATAAGGAATAATCACCTATACAACGACACATCAAGTTTTTGGGCGCATCTGAGGACCAGATGCGCCGTATCTCCTTCAGATACAGGTAGATCTCCTTTTTCTCTTTCCGTGGCCGCTTGAATCACCTAAAACGGAGTCCGGATGAAGATTTTATGGCCAAAATACGAAAGCATCTTCAAGTGTCGACTTGTAATCTTGACTTCTTCATTAAGCTTCTAATCTTCACTTGATCTCTTGAATTCTTGGTAAGGATTGTATATGGCCGATACGGCGCATCGGATTGGTCCGATGCGGCTTATCAAGGTAACTTCGCGTGGGGTCCAGGATTATAATATTTGCGAATATTCTTCAATATCTTGGATATCTGGTGAAGTCTTGAGATTGATACGCCGCATATCAGGAGCTTCATGCGGCGCATCTGGAGTAAAACAAGTTGGTTCTTCTCGTTGACCAAGGTTTCATATGCGGCGCATGGGATAAATCCATGCGGCGCATTCTTCAAAGTCAGGCAATGGTCCTTAATCTCTTCAATTCAGTAGACTTTTCCAATCTTGCTTGTTTTGCTCCATTTTTAGTCCAAAATCGCTTAGTTTCACCAAATGCTTGTTTTTACCTGAGAATAACAAAAGTAAGCAATTAAGTATCAATTCTCATATATAATATAATAAAACAAGTCAAATACATAGGATAAATGATGGTAATAAAATGTACTTATTTGAGTTCATCAAAAAGAATCTCACAAGGGACTGATGGGCAACTGAGAATAATGCCACCAGTATCTGCTGAGGATATTAGGGCTGTGGAGAAGGAAAAGAAGGCCAGAACCTTGCTTCTTATGGCTATTCCTAAGGAGCATCTGCAAAGGTTCCATGGCATGGTTGATGCTAAGGAGATGTGGGAGGCTATCAAGAAACGATTTGGAGGGAATGCAAACTCCAAGAAGATGCAAAAGGCTGTTCTTAAATAGCAATTTGAGACATTCAGTGTTTCAAATACTGAAGGATTGGAGAAGGGCTATGACAGATTTCAACATCTGTTAACACAACCGGAAGTTCATGGTGCAGCAGTTTCGAATGAGGATGCAAACCACAAGTTCCTTAGATCTTTACCATCAGAATGGGGTAATGTATCTGTGGCAATGAGGATAAAGGAGGAAGTAGATTCAATGACACCTGATGACCTTTACAATAATCTTAGGATGTTTGAAAGGGACATCAGTAAAAACACTCAGGCATCTACCAGTTCATCAAATGTTGCTTTTGTGTCACAAAACAAAAGCAGTACTTACAAGGTTAAACCTGGTAGTGTTAGGTCTGGTATCTATGAAACTCCTTCAAGTGAAAGATCTGCTTCAAGTTTTACTGATGAGGTGATACATTCTTTCTTTGCCAACCAAATGGAAGATGAAAGCTTTATTAGTGAAGACTTAGAACAGATTAATGATGCTGAAGTTGAGGAGATGGACATATAATGGCACATTGCCATGGTTGCTTTAAGGGTCAAACGATTTCAGAAGCAATATGGAAGGACCATCAACTTCAACAACAAATCACCAGTGGGATACACAAAGAGGACAGTTGAATGCTACAACTGTCACAAGCATGGACATTTTTCAAGAGATTGTCCAGAGAAGAAGCCTGCTGATGGGAAAAGAGATGAAGATGGGAAGATGGAAAAGAATCAGATGAGCTTGCTGACAATGGAAGCTGGGGGAGTCAACTGGGGTGAGCATCCAAGAGTGAATGAGGAGTCTGATCATGCTCTCATGGCCATTGGTAATGAGGTATCATTATGCTCTAAATTATGCACTGATTCATATAATCATATTAAGGCTTTGTGTGATGAGCAGTTAGAACAAATAGGTGACCTAGAAGTAAATCTTTTAGCACATAAAAATGCTGTAAAAACACTAGAGGCACAAAAGGTCACCCTTCAAAACCAACATGCTGCTTTAAATGAAAAACTATACTTTCAAGCTAATAAAATATATGAACAAGATGAGAAGCTTAAAAGGTATAGACAAATGGGCCTTAGAATTCAAAATGAGAGGGATGAATTAAGAAAACGGGTAGATCAGTGGAACAATTCAAATAATAACCTGTTCAAGTGTTAGGATTCTCAAATTAAGTCTAATAAAAAATGTGGCTTAGGATATGAGGAAGATGAGAATAAGGCTATATTTAATAATAAAGAGGAGGTCTATGCTGATAAGCCTTTATATAATAGGTTTGTTAAGACTGGTGACTTTAAGGGAGTACCACCACCATTAAGTGATGACTATACTTGTAAAACCCTAAAATCTAAAAACGTATTAAAAGACCAAAATGCCCTCATAACTTTGAAATTTAATTCAAACATATATAACTTACAAATAAATCACAAAGCCTATGAAAACGAAACAAATATGACATGAAATGATTGTTAGGATCTCTGGGAAATAAGAGTTTCATTGTTGCTGCCGATAGTGTTAAGCTGGTTCCTGCCGATAGCTTTGGTTCCTGCTGAAAGCTCATTGCTGCCGACAGTGTTATCTTGTTTCTGCCGATAGTATTGTTGCTGCGGATAGTATTATTTGTTATCCGTATATTTAGAATGTTTGTTAAGATTTATTTTTAGAAAAGATTGTTGTTTATCTCTTCACACGTTTTCTTGTAGAACGGGTTAGGGTTAGGTGATCTTGTTAGTATAAAAGATAAACCCGTCTATGAGTTTATGTACACGTTTAACACCTTTAACGTTTTCAATATTCAATATCACAATTCTTAGTTCATAGTTTGATCCATAGAGGATCATTGTCGTTTAGAGTTTTCTTCTTTATTATACTTGCTGTTTAGTTTTCGCATAAACGCTTGTATAGCATACAGAGGTTCTTGTTTATACCAAGCTCAATCAAGCTCGAAGTACTCGATCCTACAAGTGGTATCAGAGCCTGGTAAGGATCTCTGATAAAGAAGAAAAAGGTCGATCTCATATCTCTTAACCCTCTCTCAATGGCAGACGAAAACCCAGAAAACAATGTCATTAACCAGGAAGACCAACAACCCAAACCTGAAACATCCCAAGTCCAAACACAAATCGTCACCACAATGTCCACCAACAATGCTAAATTCCCATATCTGAAGAAAGATGAGTATGAAGTCTGGGCTATGAGAATGGAATATTGGATCACAAACAGTGATTACAATTTGTGGAATGTCATTCTCAAGGGTAATAGCAAGAAGAATACTGGAAGGGACGAGGATGGCAATATCTATATAGAGCCACCTGTTACTGCAGAAGAACACATGGCTGTGCAAAGGGAAACCAAGGCCAGAACCCTTTTGCTTCAAGCCATTCCAGAGGATCATATGAGTGACTTCCATCACTTGGATGATGCTAGAAAGATCTGGCATGCTGTAAAAGCCAGATTTGGAGGGAATGATGAATCCAGAAAAATGAGAAAGTCTATGCTCAAGCAAGAGTTTCAGGAATTCAAGATCTCTGAGGCTGAGGGGATTCACAAAGGGTATGACAGATTCCACAAGATCCTGAGTCAACTCAACCAGTTGAAAGCTAGGCCGGATGATGAAGATTGCAACACCAAATTTCTGAGGGCTTTACCACCATCTTGGTCGCAGGTTTCCATAACCCTCAAGGCCAAAGGAGGACTGGATTTTATGAGCTTTGATGATCTGTACAACAAGTTGAAAACCCTTGAACTTGATATCAAAGGGTATTCCACCTATACACCCCATACTCCAACCCATACTGCTTTTGTTAGTAACTCTGGTGCTAACAAAACATCATATGGAAACAGTCCAACACCATCAACATCATCAATCTCCTACTCACCTGTCACACCAAAAGCTCAAACCAGTTCTGAGAATCTTGTAGTGGATGTGCTTCATTCATTTGTTGCTGAAAGTACACCACAACAGAAGATTGTGTATGATGATTTCAATCAGGTTGATGAATTGGATATGGAAGAGATGGACTTAAGATGGCAGATGGCTATGATATCGTTGAAGTTGGATAGGTTTGAAAAGAAGGCAGGAAGAAGGGTCAATTTTAATGGACAGGAGCCTGCCAGGTTTGATAGAAGGAAGGTGAGGTGTTATAAATGTTCTCAAACAGGACATTTTGCTAGGGAATGTACAGACAAGAAGGTGGATGATAAAGCACGGTATTCTGCTTTCAGAATTCAAGAGTTGGAGTCAGAAGACCCCAAGGCTTTGGTATCTGTGGATTCGATGGTGGACTGGGAGCAACATGAGAAGTCTCTTGCAAGTGGAGCAGATAAGGTCTATGGGATGGTAGCTGAATATGGTGAAAAGAAACAAGTGGCTGGTCAGTTTGGAATGATGGGTCATCCATCTCAGGTACATAACTGCCCGTTTGGTTGTGATTCTAAATATGATATATTGAAACAGGAATTTGATGATAAAGAAAGTGAAAATAAGGATAACTTTATTCAACTTAAGGCTCATAAAAAGGCTGTTAAAACTTTAGAACAACAAAAGGTCTGGTATCAACAACAACAGTCTGCTTATGAAGTAAAAATAAAGGTATTGGAAAGAGATTTAAAAAATGCTATTAATGAGTTTAAACATACTGAACGGGAAAAAGCTAAGGTAGTATTAGATAATCAGGATTTAAAGTCTAAACTAGATGATACCTTGGCTAGATTTGATAAGTGGAAAGAGTCATCCACAAACCTTCACAGGCTTATTGATAGTTCTATGTCATCAAAAACTAAAAGAGGTTTAGGGTTCGGTGACCTGGTAGGGCCAAATCAATATTATGACCCTAATGAATATAGTGTTTTTAACCCAGAACCTGTAGATTATAGAAAGCCTGTAAAGTTTGTGAATGAGGGAGGGATGAATGATGTTCCTCCACCCATAACTGGAACATTTAAGCCTGCTAATCCTTTTGATGACTTTGATGATTCACAAATGATGTATGGCAAACAGGCAAAGGACTTGCCTAATCTTGATTGTGACTCTAATGAATTTGTCTCTTGTTCTTACAGTGACAAATCTTCAGAAATCAAGACAGATGACTATGCCACATGTGGATCAAGTGACAAGTCAGCATCAATAAAGTCAGAAGATCTCTCCTCAGAAGTAGCTAATGATGAATCTCACTCGAAGATAGCTGCATTTGAAGATATTTCTTTTGATAGTGTTAAAAACAATAATGTTTCTGGTTGTGGTTCTTTTTCAAACAATTCTAGTTGTGGTTCTGTTTCAAACAATTATGATTGTGGTTTTGATTGTGTTAAGGATAATTTTGTTTCATGTGTTGGTTTGAATAATTCTGTGTGCAATAAGAAAGTTATTGTTAAGAAAAAGGCCCCTAGAAAGAAATCTTGCTTTGTGTGTCGTAGTTATGATCATCTCATTAAAGATTGTGACTATTATGAGAAATAGATGGGTTTGAATGCATGTCAAAATAGGTTTGTATGGAAAAATGTGAATGATATTCCCCCCTATATTCCTCAAGCAGCAAGGAGAACTTCAGTTGCTACTGGCAAGCCAGTTCCGGCTGGTAAGCCTGTTGCTGCTGATAGGTTCATTCCTGCCGATAAGCCTGTTGCTGCTGATAAGTACATTCCTGCCGATAAGCCTGTTGCTGCTGTGTATTCAGTTCCTGCCAGTAGGATCAATCCTGCTGGTTGGAGAAGCAATTTGGCTAGATCTATCAGAAGACCTACTAGTTCTTACTTTCAAAATAATTTGAGACCTGTTTGTTTTGACACCATGAATAAGGGAGGGGCAAGATGGAAAACTGCTGTTAAGTCCTCAGCAGGTTGTTCTTGGAAAATCAATAACCAACATGTGAAAATGGGGTCCAAGATCAATGGTGGATCTCATCAATCTCCAGGGTTTAATTCTTATTGATCCACTAGGCAGGCTCAAGTCAGCAATGGCCTGAGTCTCTCTTGTATCTAATGTTGTATATGTATTCTTTCTCTCAGGATTTTCCTTTTAGAAGCAAAGATGTTGGAATTGTTGATAGTGGGTGTTCCAGGAGTATGACAGGGAATTTGGATAGATTGCATGACTTTGTACCTTTGAATGGAGGTACTGTGACATTTGGAGGAGGAGATGGAATAATTTCTAGGAAGGGAACTATCAAGACTGCTAAGCTGGACTTTGAAGATGTACTTTATGTGAAGGAACTTCAAGACTTCAATTTGTTCTCTGTCTCGCAAATCTGTGACAAGAAGAACAGTGTTCTCTTCACTGAGAATGATTGCTTTGTGTTGTCCAAAGACTTCAAGCTGCCTGATGAAAGTCAGGTTGAACTTAAAGTTCCTAGGACTTACAATCTTTATAGCTTCAATCTTAGTGATGTTCAGCCTGAGGGATCTCTTGCTTGTTTGGTTGCAAAAGCTTCTGTGGATGAGTCTAAGAAATGGCACAGAAGAATGGCCCATGTGAATTTCAAGACAATTAACAAGTTGGCTAAGAATGGGTTGGTGAAAGGGCTTCCTATGAAGATCTTCTCTAATGAGCATGATTGTGTTGCCTGCAACAAAGGAAAGCAGCACAAAGCATCATACAAGGCCATAACTGCTGTGAGCAACATCTCTGAGCCTTTGCAGCTTCTTCATATGGATCTTTTTGGTCCTACTTCTATCAGAAGTATTGACCATAAGAACTACTGCCTGGTGATTACAGATGATTTTAGCAGGTTTTCATGGACTTTCTTTTTGGGTACTAAAGATGAAACTTATCCAGTTCTTAGGGATTTTATTGCCTTAATAGAAAATCAGCTAAGTAAAAAGGTTAAGTCTATAAGGTGTGATAATGGCACAGAGTTTAAGAACTCTAATCTTATTGACTTCTGTGGGACTAAGGGGATAAAAAGGGACTATAGTAATGCTAGAACTCCACAACAAAATGGGGTTGCAGAAAGGAAAAATAGGACCCTGATAGAAGCAGCTAGGACTATGCTGGCTGAATCTAAGATGCCTACTATGTTTTGGACTGAAGCAGTTTGCACTGCTTGTTATGTGTTGAATAGGGTATCTATTACTAGTCCTCATAATAAAACACCTTATGAACTTTTGTCTGGGAAGGTTCCAAACATTAGTTACCTTAAGCCTTTTGGATGTCATGTCACTATTTTGAACACTAGTGATTACCTAGGCAAGTTTGATGGGAAGGCTGATGAAGGGTTTATTGTTGGATATTCTGCTCATGGTAAAGCCTATAGGGTTTATAATCCGTCCTCTAAGAAAATAGAAGAGACTCTCAACTTAAGATATCTTGAAGATAAACCTAATTTGCAGGGTGCTGGTCCAGAGTGGTACTTTGATCTGGATTATCTATCTGACACCTTAGGTTATAATAGATTCAAATCAAATCTATCTGCTGGTACAAATGTTTCTCAAACTAACAATGCAGGTACCTCAGATGATGATTCTGATGTAGAGAGTGATGAACGACCTATAGTTGTTCCTTCTTTTCCCTCTAACAACATTTCAGGTTCAAAGCTCAAGGATTCTTTTGATATGGCTGGAGGTGATTCTAGTTATGCAGAAGATCTTGCTAGGCTTCAAAGACAAGAGTTTAATGCCAAAAGAGCCGCTGAGATGTTTGATTCTGGATTTTCTAAAGAGACAGAGGAGATTCTGAGAAAGGCTGAAGCTGAAGTTAGAAGACAATTGAATTCAACTGATGGTATTCATGTTCCTGCTGATCCCATTCCTGCTGAAAGTGGATCTGTTCCTGCCGAACCTTCTGGGGTTTCTGCTGATGTTCCTGTGTCTTCTCCATCTGTGGACACTCTGGGTGTTGTTAACTCCCCTGAAAGATTTCCAATTCCTTCTGATCTTGGAAACTCAGTCTCTTCAAAAGATAAGCTGAATGATCCTCATCATCAGTCCAAAACTGGAATTTTCACTTCTTCTTCATATGATGATGACTTCAACCCCTCCATAACTAATCAGGCATCCTCCATTGAAGTTAATCCAATTGCTACCAAGAGGATCAATACAGTTCATCCTCAGTCTTTGATTCTTGGAGATATAAATTCCCCTGTGCAGACAAGAAGCAAGCTACATCAACCCAAGTTTGGAGAATCTGCTTTTCTCAGTTATATACAGGATCAGTTGAGGAACAATCATACTGATTACTTACATTGTCTGTATGCTTGTTTCTTATCTCAAGTTGAACCAACTAGCATAGCTCAGGCTCTTGCTAATGATGATTGGGTTGAGGCTATGCAAGAGGAGATGCAGCAGTTCTAGAATCAGAAAGTATGGATGTTGGTGCCTTTACCTGCAGGAAAGCATGCTATTCGAACTAAATGGATTCTAAAGAATAAAAGGGATGCTAGGGGTATTGTGGTTCGAAATAAGGCTAGATTGGTAGCTCAAGGTCATAGAAAAGAAGAGGGGATTGATTATGATGAGGTGTTTGCACCAGTGGCAAGAGTTGAAGCTATCCGATTGTTTTTAGCTTTTGCTTCCTTTATGGGGTTTGTAGTATATCAGATGGATGTGAAGAGTGCATTTTTGTATGGCAGGATTGAGGAAGAGGTTTATGTTACTCAACCATAGGGGTTTGTGGATCCTCAGAATCCTAATCTGGTTTACAAAGTGGTTAAAGCACTTTATGGTCTTCATCAAGCACCAAGGGCTTGGTATGCACGGTTATCAGCCTTTTTGCTTAAACATGGTTACAGAAGAGGGACTATTGATAAAACTCTTTTTATCAGAAAGAATTTCAAAGATATCATCCTGGTACAAGTTTATGTAGATGATATCATCTTTGGTTCCACTAATGAAGCCTGGTGCAGGGAGTTTGAAGAATTGATGAAGAGTGAATTTGAGATGAGTGCTATGGGTGAAATGACTTTCTTCTTGGGTCTTCAGGTTAAAGCAAAACCAGATGGAATCTTTATTTGCCAGGAGAAGTATGTTTATGACATGCTTAAGAAATTTGATATGGAAAATGTGAAGGTTGCTACAACTCCTTTTGAACGTCCAAAGCCTAAGTCCAATAATGAACCTGATGCTGCAGTTAATGTTCATCTTTATAGGTCCATGATTGGATCACTCATGTATTTGACAGCTTCAAGACCTGATATCATGTTTGCTATTGGTGCATGTGCTAGACATCAGGTTACACCATTGACTTCTAACCTAAATGCAGTTAAGAGAATCTTCAAGTATTTAAGAGGACAGCCAAAGATGGGACTTTGGTATCCTAAAGATTCTCCTTTTGTGTTGGAGGCATATAGTGACAGTGATTATGCTGGGGCTAACTTTGATAGGAAGTCTACAACAGGAGGTTGTCAGTTTCTGGGTAGGAGGTTGGTTTCTTGGCAATGCAAAAAGCAAACTATAGTGGCTACATCTTCTACTGAGGCAGAGTATGTTGCTGCTGCTAGTTGCTGTGGACAGGTACTTTGGATGCAAAATCAGTTGTTGGATTATGGGTTCAACTACATGAACACTAAGATTTTTATTGATAATCAAAGTACTATGTGTATTGTTAAGAATCCTGTTTATCATCAGAGGACAAAGCATATTGAGATTCGACATCATTTCATAAGAGATGCTTATGAGAAGCATCTTATTCAGGTGGTTAAGATTCACACAGATGATAATGTTGCTGATCTGCTGACCAAGGCTTTTGATGGACCAAGGTTTAAACATTTGGTGGTCCATATTGGGATGGTCAATCCTTAGTTGCTGAGCTTAAGGGGAGGATAAAGCTCAAGGGGAGGATTGTTCTTGTTGTTGTTGTATATTTTCTATCTTTCTTATTTTCTTTTATTTTGGTGTGTTTCTTAGTTAAAAAAAAAAAAAAAAAAAAAAAAAAAAAAAAAATTTCTTTGTATATTTTGTGTGCTAATAAGTGGTTTTGAGCAACACCTTGCAGGTACAGTGTTGGTGTTTACACCTGCACAATAAATGGTGCTCAACTCACCATGTCTTGCAGACAAGAAAGAGTTGACTCACCATGAGGGTACGGCTCTGGTGTGATAATCAAATCCGTTGATAGCTGTAATAGCTTGCTCAAAGCTATAGGGTATTCAACTCACCTATGGTTTATTCCTGAGAGTTGAAAATGGTTCTCAATTCACCATGGATGTAACCCTTATGGGATCCAAAGGATTGGCTAGTCCACAAAAGTATGGTTTGTGGTAAAGACAATTGGTATCCATATTTGGTATTCAATTCACCAAGGTTCAGTTGAAACCAAAGAATTGACTAGTCCTGAGCAAACGGCTACAGGTAAAGACAAGTCAAATCCGTTTATAGTTGCTGATTTGCTAATAAATCAGATGGTTATCAATGTACCATGGTCTAACACACCTAAACATTGGCTACTCCAGTAGTGATGGCTATTGGTAAAGAGACATCAAATCCATTAATTTTCAATGATTCACCTCTCACAGGAGTTAACACACCTGGATGTGATGAGAATAGTATGAAACTTAAAGTGATTTGATGTACATTTTGTCATAGTAGCAGCCAAGTTCAAGTGAAAGTAATGGTGACCAGTATACATGTTTTGAAGAAGATTTCTTGTTCCTGCTGAACTATTGAAGTTGCTGCTGGATGCTATAGAAGCTGGAATCTTGCAAGTTATGGATGTTGCTGCTGGTTACTTAAAATTGTTGCTGCTAAGTCGCACTCCTCAAGCCTGAGAAGTTACAAGCTCTATCACATTGGAATCTTGCAGGTTAACCTAGTCAACCTCAAGATTAGGGGAGGATTGTTAGGATCTCTGGGAAATAAGAGTTTCATTGTTGCTGCCGATAGTGTTAAGCTGGTTCCTGCCGATAGCTTTGGTTCCTGCTGAAAGCTCATTGCTGCCGACAGTGTTATCTTGTTTATGCCGATAGTATTGTTGCTGCGGATAGTATTATTTGTTATCCGTATATTTAGAATGTTTGTTAAGATTTATTTTTAGAAAAGATTGTTGTTTATCTCTTCACACGTTTTCTTGTAGAACGGGTTAGGGTTAGGTGATCTTGTTAGTATAAAAGATAAACCCGTCTATGAGTTTATGTACACCTTTAACACCTTTAACGTTTTCAATATTCAATATCACAATTCTTAGTTCATAGTTTGATCCATAGAGGATCATTGTCGTTTAGAGTTTTCTTCTTTATTATACTTGCTGTTTAGTTTCCGCATAAACGCTTGTATAGCATACAGAGGTTCTTGTTTATACCAAGCTCAATCAAGCTCGAAGTACTCGAAACTACAACATGAAATGATTATGAGGCACCATAAGATAATTATACAAGTTACCAATAATGTTTATGACACATTACTTAGTTACTTGAACCGAAAACTCAATAAGTATATATTTATTTTTGTTATAAAAATAGTTATGTGTAAGTAACATTTAAGAAATAAGGGAATTAATGAAATTTGACATAGATGTTTTGGGTTGGGCTTATAGGCCGATCCAAGCTTTTCCCCCCTCTCCAAGTCTCGGCCAAATCCCCCATAAATCAGCCCACATCCCTTTTGTTCCTTCCCATACAAACCGAACATCAAAACAAACTCAAGAAACCCTAGAAGCCAAAAGTTTTCTGCTGCCTCCTTTTTCTTGCTGCTGTCGAGCCTCAAAACACACAAAAGAGGATTGATTTTGTTCCACTCTTGTGTCATCAATCATAAGGTAAACATGTCTTTCATGCCTCAAATCCATGTGAATTGTTTTTAAGCAAAACCCTAACCTTTCCCTTGTTTTTGTTCCTGTAGATCGACCAAAGAAGAGAAGGAAGGAAGAAAAGTTTTTCGTGTAGTGTTGATCTCTTGTTACCGTGTTCTTCGTGGTCTACGAGGGTATTGTATCCCTTTTTCTCGATCCTTGTTCAATTATTGATGCCCTAGTCGAATTATAGAATGAAACTTTGTCACATAAAATCATAAAAACTAAAGAAACCCTAAAACCTAAAATATGGATCGACTAAACTGTTTTGGTGATGATCAATTCGATTTGAATGTGTAATAAACTGATATGAATTGACCTTAATGTGTTTTGGACTCACCCAAAGTCGTTTGGTGTAAAGAATTAATGAATGGGATAAAGAAAACCCTAGTAATTACATGTTATTATAAAAAACTGCTGCTGTCCTAAAAATTGACTCGACTTTAATCGACTGTAGATTAATGATATGAACGTATATTTCGATGTTTCTAGAGTCTAGATTGTAGTTTAATGAAATAGCTACCTGGAGAAATTTAGTTTGTAATTTTTAGAGGCCTGTAAGGCTACTTTTTGATTTTTGGAAAATCATGTGTCCAGTCGTATTTGAAAGTCTGGAAAATCAGTCCGGGTTTTTCAATTTTAATTTCCAAACCGTGTCGAATTAGAAAGATCCCTTTGAACTGGGTAAACTTTGGGATGTCTATTAGTATCTGGAATATTTGTAGATTTTTTAGAATTTTTCTGAATGGGTAACCAGTTGATAACTTATCGGGTGTCCCATCAGACATGTTTCTGGGACAGGTTAGGAAAAAGGAATTTTCTTTCATACCAAAACTAATTAATAAAATCTGTAAAAATTAGGTAAAATACTAGGGACATTAAGGTAGCCCTGTGAATTTTTGTAGATTTTATTTCTGAGTTATACTATGATTCTTAAATTATGTAAAACGAGTCCAGATCTTACTTAGAACCTGATAAGTGTAAGATGATGTTTAAAAAAGGTAAATTGTTTATATTCAAACATTAGAGGGCCTATATGGTTATTTTGATAATATTAAAGGACTAAACTTGTAGAAACCTGTAACTTTACAATATTTACACCTTATGCCCTAACCTTATGATAATTACACAATAGGTCCTTGAACTTATCCTAAATACTTAATAAACCCTTAAATGTATAAAACTACCATAATAACCTTATGAACCTTGAACTCCTAAAATGGATAGGCAAGCTAAACATGAAGTTAAGAACCTATAGTAATTATCTTCTACTCCTTTAGGTGTGAAGAAGGAGAGGTCCTGATCCATTCTGTGACATCTATTTTCTGGTTCGTGTTTGCATTTGAAATAAGGTACAGATATTCTGACCTTCTCTGTAAGGTTTCCTATAATCTCTTTCGTGTTCTGATCTGTTTAGCCTCTGATTTGATACCTTTGCTATGACCCCCTTCAGTATGACCTATGATATGAACCTGGGCTATGGAAACCTTTTAATTCTGACCTGGAAATGATTTGAGGAAAAACTATTTTAAAATGATGTTTGCAATTTATGATACAATACTCTTTTAATTGGGATTTTACTAACTTTTATAAAAACAAGTTTAAAAGACTATCTTTACGAAAAATCGTTTGAAAGATCATTTTATGAAAACTACTCTGAAGGATCATTTTTATGAAAACCGTCATTCAAAAGATAGTTTTTAAATGGACTCTTAATTAGAAACCTTTTTTTTTAAATGAACTGTTACTATGGAACTTTGATTTTGACCTTCTGATATTGACCTTCTGATGTTGACCTTCTGATATTGACTTCTGATATTGAAACTTGTGATATGACACTCTGATCTGATATGATATCTGACTCTTAGTTTGATACCCGAGCCAAAATTTGTGACCCTAGCCATGAAGGTAACATGGCCGTGTCTGTGATGCACCACTGGCATGACTAGTGTGTAGCCCTAGTGATTTGGTTACACCGTCCCTTTGTTTTGGTCTGCATGTGATTGGGTAGGGGCGTATGGATGCATCCTAGATCTGTTCTGTTTAGTGGATTTAACTATATATGATATGATTTCTGTTCTGGTGACTGGTACTGTGTGCAATACATGCCTTTCACATATTTCTGGGAGCTAGCTACTCCATTTTGAAGAATGAGGACACCCCTCATATTATCTGATTATCTGAGAGGTCTCCCCTCTATATGATTAGAAGAATTATGGTACGATATGATATGATTCTGTTTCTGGGCTCGTGGTGGATTACTATCCCTTTCTCTTTTCCTTATACTTATTCATTGACTTATCCCTTGAACCATATTACATCTGTTTGACCTTTGTTTCTGTTATTCTGTACTATTCTCTATTTCTGTTTATTATCGTTATATCTGTTCACTGGGCTTTTTAAGCTCAGCCGCACGTTTTCTTTTCGTGTGCGGCAGGTTATAAGCAGGACGACGGGTTTGGGTATGAGTGAAGAGACTTTTGGACTTAGAAGACCTTGATAGTTATTCTGAAGTAGAAGTCATTAGAAGGATTGCATTTGCAGACTTAGTATTTAGTTTTGTTTCATTCTTAACCTTATTATGTTAGTATTTCATTTGTAACCTTTGACATTTTATTGTATTACTATTGAAGTATGCTTTGTTTGATCTGATATGAAACCATTAACGTGACATCTTTACCCTTTCCGGGTTGGAGTGTTACAATACTCCCCTTGAAAAAGAAGAGTTAGATGATTCACTTTTTGTGTATGGAAAGAAAGGTCCTCAAGTACCTGAGTCAACCACCTCAGAGGACAAAACCAGTAAGTATTCTTCTTGTCAATCCAATGACTCTGAAGGATCTATTGATGGTTCCTCTGATCACTCTAAGTCTGAGTCAAAAAGTGAGGTAAAAGAGAATCCTGAACCTAAGGTTGTTAAGAAGTGTGAACCTGTTGTAACTGAACCTGTAGTGACTAAACCAAAGCCTGAGACAGTCAAACCTAGTTGTGCCCAGCACATAAAAACTCCTAGGGAATCTGTTAATATTAATGAGTCACCTAGAAGCAATAGTGTTCACAGAGAAAGTAGGAGTAGTTACACTTATGCTCCTAAAAGATGTTTTGTTTATGGATGTCTAGGTCACTTGATTAGGGACTGTGATTTTCATGAAAAGAGAATGAAGAGAGAGGCTGAGCAAAAGAGAAGGAATGCTAATATTGGTCATGGTTCAAATAAACCAGTTTGGAATAATGCTAACAGAATTAATCATGCCAACCAGTTTGTTCCCAGACCTGTCCAACTTAATAACTCTACCCGACCTAACTCTTATGTTAATACTGGTAGACAAAATTTTAGGTCTGGCTTCAGGAACTTTAATGTAAATAGGAAAAATGGTAATTTTATGAGGCCTAATGTGAATACTGGTTATGTTAATTCTGTGAGACCCAAACAACCATTTCAAAAGCCACAGGTGAATGCAAACAATCAAAGAAATCATTTTTACAAATCATCTTCACCTGTGAGAAGACCAGTTGCAAATCAAACAAATTCAAATGGGGGTTATGCTGATAACCTCTCAGATTGCTGGGCTTGGAATCCATTTAAAAATGAATATACCTATAAGTCCAAATATAGTTTCACTGGAGCAAGTTCATACAAAACCTTTAAGTATGCTGCTCCACAGAGAGGACTCAAGCCCACTCAGGCCTGGGTTGTTAAGAAAAACCGGTTTCTCTCTCTTAACTTTGTATAGTTTGTATACTTGTTTGTTTTCAGTATTGCTGTTCTAAATGGTTATTCTTATTTTCAATAGTTAATGGTTTTCAACTTTCCATAGTACATTTGTTTTTGGTATATTGTGCATAACTTTGTTTTGCAGTTTTTGATTTAAAGACTAAAGAACCTTGAAAGTTTTATTCATTCTAAACAAAGTTACAAACAAGGCAACCACCATCATAGCATATCAAAAGACAAAAGCCTAAACCCAAGCATGCTAAACACCAACACCTACATCTTCTTTTTCCCTTTGCCTTTATCCTTCACATCAGGCATGGTCTTCTTGGTCCCCTTCTCACCCATAAAGTCTCTGACCTTTGGACTGAGGAGTCCTAGAACCTGCTTGTTTGGAGTTGAATGAGGCACAATCTTGGTGCTCTTGGATGTCACAGTCTTGGAGGTCTCTGCTTCATAATCAATAGAAGAATCCTCTGAAGTAGTTATATCTTCTGAAGTCTCCTCTGTTTCATCCTCTGAAGAAGAGTCCTCTGGCTCTTTCTCAATATGATCATATGCTGCTAACCAATGTTTCAGCATTGTCTCCCTTGCTGTTTTGTTCTTTGTTATTGATGAGAAACCTGGCGGAAAATATCCACCCCATCCTCCTGATGATGAATCAGAAGATGAGCCATTTGGATCCCAAGAAGAATCAGATGAAATCTCTATGATTTCTGAGTTGGAAGGATCCATTGTGCTAATAAGGGTTTTCTTTTGGTTTGTGATGGTTTTGGTGATAATACAATGGGTGGTTTTATAGGGAAAATCAAGGTTTAATGCTATTAAATGCTTGGTTGGTGTATGGGTTAATTCTTGCAGGCAAAGAGTTATTAATTATAATTTATGGAAAGTTGTCTGTGTTTATTATTTAATTTACATTTGTTAGCTTAAGTTTTATGTTAAAAAAAAAAAAAAAAAAAAAAAAAAAAAAAAAAAAAAAAAAAAAAAAAAAAAAAGAGGAGAGGTTTACACTTAAGGGGAGGTAATGTACATTTAAGGGGAGGCAAATGTACAAGTTTTTAATCGGGTAATCTTAAGTGTTAAATCTGGTAGCTTGTGTGCTGACCTTTTCATGCAAATATTGGTTTCTGTCTCCCTTTCTTGTTGTTGAACTAATTTTTGCAGAAAAGATTGGAATGATGATGATGTAAAGCCTTGCATTCGCTAAAATCAGAGTGTAAGTCCAATCTTTTGGTTAGGTCTGGTAAGTTTATGATTCGGCCTGGTTGACTAATTTAAGTCGGGTAGTGTTAAATTTATGACCGTTAGATCTGGTCAGAGTAATAAAGATTTATCTAAAATATTACCGGTGCACTATTTTCGGTAAAAAGAGATATTTATGAAGTATATAAGACTAAAATTTGATATATTTTATCTCCTATTATTCTTTATTTGCTTCCTATTTTAAATCATCTTTGATTCACGACTCTGTTTATACGCAAATATTTTCAAACCCTACCCTTCCAATCAACCAGACCTAAATCATTGACTCATCCATGGCTAACCTCAAGTTTGTTGAAAAGTATAATCAAGTTGGTTTCTTGAAGAAACCAGATCAAAGTGTAGGTTTCGAGGAGATTGTGGATTTTCTCAAAGGTTCTCACATTTGTTATTCATTACTTCGTAATCCTACTATTTACCAGTCCCTTGTTAAGCAGTTCTGGGGGTCGGTTACCTCTGAGACTCTTGATGATGGGACACCATGTTTAAGGGCAATTATTGATAAAAATGGTTTTACCATTACTGAAGCCTCCATTAGGAGAAGTCTCCAATTGGATGATGCTTCAGGGGACTTTGATTTGCCTGGTGATGTTATTTTGGAGGGATTGAATAACATTGGATACCCCACTGATGGAAGTTTTACCTTTTGGAAAAGTCACTTTACACCACAGTGGAGGTTTTTAGTACATCATTTACTTCAAAGCCTAAGTCCCAAGAGTGGTGGATGGGATCAATTTGGAAGCAGAATTGCTTCTACATTGGTCTGTTTATCACTTGGAAGGAAATTTAATTTTTCAAAACTAATTTTTGAAGGAATGGTGAAAAATGCTAAGGACCCTAAATTTTTAATGTATCCACGATTTTTGCAAATGGTCTTGAACAATGAAACTAAGGATAAAGTGCCTTACATCAGTGTGGCCTTTACTCCAAAACTTTTTGCAAATATAAAAAGGGGTTTTCAAGGGGCACATAGACCTTTGCTTGCTGCTATGCTTGGTACTAACAATGTAGGTACATCTGGAGCTACACATATGCAACCTAATGAGGAAGAAGCACAAGCATCATCTAGGTCTACTACACCTACACCTACCCCAACTCCATCATCTCAACCAGGTCCCTCACCATCTGCTGAAAGAATACCTATATCTACCCCACAATCTTCACCTTCTCAGCCAAATGTTCCAAGTCCTGCAAGGGAGGAGGAACATGCACCAACTACTGTGGAGCATCTTCTCATCTTAGTTCCTCAACTGCAAAAGAAGATAGCTATTTTGGAGAAGTCTAATGAGGCACTCAGAAGAGCTTATGTGACCTTGGTGCGAAAATTAAAGAAAATGGGAATGGCAATGAAGAAAAAGGGTGTTCCTTTTGATGATGAGGAGGGAGAAGCTGCAAATTCTTCCAAACAGGGGAGGAATTTGGAACAAGAACAAGAAAACATTCTTCAAACACCAGTTCAAGAACCTCCAGTTCAAGAACCTGTCACCACCATCAGTCCAGAGACACTGGAAGTAGCAGAAACTTTGGCTCAATCCATGGGCAAGATTAAACAGGATAGGAAGAAAAGAAGGTTAATTTTGTTTGCTGAGGAAGAGATTGCAAAGTTTGGGACAGTGTCTGATGAAAAGTCTGATAATGAAATTAATATTGGTGAAGGAAAGTCTGGTTCTTTAGAGTCTGGTAATGAACTTAATTCTGGTAATGATGAGCAACATTCTGCACAAAGAGAAGGAAAGCAGGTTGTGGATGAAACTTCAAAGCCAAAGAAGTCTAAAAGAAAAACAAGAGAAGAACTAGCATCTGAGGCTGAAATTGAGAGGATTAAGGCACAAGATATTGCTAAAGAAGAATGACAAAAGAAGCAAGATGCAGTTTATGCAAGACAATTGGCTGAACAATCTGATGAATTTACAAAGCTGCTCAATGTTGATGATGAAGTGAGAGCAAAATATGAGGAGCTTCTAGCTGTTGAAGGTTTAACTGCTGATGAACAAGCCAAACAGTTAGCTGACTTCATAAATGCAAGAGCTAATGATGATACATTGGGTGGATTCTTAGAAAAGTTCAAGCTTCAGAAGAAATCAAAGATTCCCAAGAAGATGACTATTGCAGAAAAGAAACATGATATAAAGATGTATCTAAAGAATCAAATGCATCTATCTTTGGAACAGATGAAAGGGAAGTCATATGGGAAGATTCAAATTGCATATCTCAAGGCATTTGAGAGAGATCAAGGTTATAAAGCTATTGATTATGATGATGTGCAGAAATATTATTTTCAGGGCAGGAAGGTTAAAGAGACTAAACTTGTTATTGAACCTGATAAAATGGTTGATATACAACCTGAAGTTGAGAAGTCATCAGAAGAAGTGCAAGCTGAAGTAGTAAAGCCAATTATGTTTCAAAGAAGAAAAGGTTTGGAAAGAAAAAGTAAATACAAGAAAGTGATTGAAGAAGAGGAATCTGAGGAAGAACCTTCATCTGAAGGAGCTACTATGGGAACAATTGAAAGCTCAAAGAAACCTGCTAAGATAGCTAACTATAAAATTGTTATGGCTGGAGAAAGAGCTTCATATATGATTATTAGGGAAGATTATTCTAATATTATGTATATGAATTTTGCTGCTATTTTAAATGACATAAGCAGGGAGGATTTAAAGGAACTATACAAGGTGGTGAATATCAAATTTGGAGATAATCCACCTGAAGATGATGTTACAAGAGTCTTTTGGGGAAATTTGAAAGTAATGTTTGAGCCACCAACTGAGTCAAATATAGTGTGGAAACTCCCTGAATAGCAGAAGATTACCAGCTGGACCTACTTCTATAACTGCAAGGTACATTGTTTGTCTATTAAAGATGGTGATATTTATATGCTTGCAGAAGTGGAATATCCTCTGTCATCAAGTGTTTGCAAAGATATGATAAACAAAAAGTTATCTGCTGTGAAGAAGGATTATGTATATGAGCAGATATTGGACTTAATAAAATTGCAGTCATTAAGGGATGTAGCTTGAGGATGTTTGAAAGAATTTTCACAAGTTGTTACTTGAGACTATTGGAATTTCTCACTTGGTGGAGGTGCCTTGCACTAACACAACAAAAGGTAATCAGTCCACCTTGTCTCATCAACACAAGGACTGGCTAATCCTGAGCAAACAGCTACAGGTAAAGATTGCTCAAATCCGTTTATGGCTGACAATTTGCTAAAAATTGTATGGTATTCAACTCACCATATCTAAGATAAGTAAAGAGTTGGATAGCCCACAAGGTTATGGCTTGTGGTAAAGGCTGTGGAAAACCATAAATGGTAATCAATTCACCATGATGAGGTGCTTTTCCATCAAAGAATTGGCTAGTCCAGAAGCAAACGGCTTTTGGTAAAGACTTAACAAATCCGTTGATAAGCTGATGATTTGCTAAAAATCATATGGTTATTAATGTACCATGGTCTTACACACCAAAACATTGGCTACTCCAGTGGTAATGGCTATTGGTAAAGAGATTTCAAATCCATTAAATTTTTAATGATTCACCTCTCACAGATGGTAACACATCTGGAAGTGATGAGAATAGTCTGAAACTTAAATGAATTTGATGTACATATAGTCAATGTTGCTGCAAAGACCATATCAGAAGAGCTTATCAAGATTCAAGCTACTAGAAAGATTCAAGACCTAAAGATAATTCAAAGTGTTCAAGATTCAATCCTCAGAAAGCTAAATCAGAAGAACTTGAAGTTCATGGAGCATGAAGATCAAGTTAGGGGAGGATTGTTGGGAATTATCATACGATTCAAGAGAAGACAAACTTAGGTCTGGTAATATGTCAGAATTAGGTCTGTTTTCGTATTAGGTCTGGTAATACAAAGTTAAGTCTGGTATTCTGTATTAAGTCTGGTTGACTTATTATGTTAAGTTTGGTCGTGTTATAAGGAAAGTTTGTTAGAGATATGTTAGGAAAAGATACAAAAGGTGTAAGTATCTTTATAGAAGATTCGTGAATATCTTCTTAGTCGGTTAGCATTAGGGTTTCCTTGTGTTATAAAAGGATCCCTAAGATTGTTAGTTTTTGTGTGTGAGTTGTACGAGTTTCACTATTGTGATTAATAGTAATATACGAAGTTAGTGTTATCTCTGTGTGTGTTCTTCATTGTTCTTGTTAAGTTTCCGCATTAACATTAACAATCGTTAAGGGTTTCTCAATTAGACTGGTTTGGATTTATCCCAACCATCTACTAAGTATTCAAGGCTACTTAGAGATCCACATACAATTCGTGGACCAACACTTAATCTTAATACCGCCAATTTTTTCCATATAATATTCAATTACAGATAACCGATACCCACAGGGAAACCTGAAAAACCGATGGATAATATTAATCGGGTATCCGGTGGGATATGGGGCGGGTACGGGTATATTATAAACGGGTTCAGGTACGGGTACACAAAAACCCGCCCCGAACCCGAACCGTTGCCATCCCTAGTTACCAGCTATAGCCGGTTTTCACCGCCAGGTCAGCACCATTAGCCTTTTTTTTCTTCTTCTTTTCTTTTACGACTCTTGCCACGTCAGTTATAGTTAAACCAAACCACAACTTCAATAATCAACCGGCAATTAATCCCGCATTTAATCCCTTTACCCGATCATTTGTAAACACACACAATAATCAATAAACCCTAATCAAAACACACATTCTTCTGGCAAATACAAACACGCAAACAATGAATCCAAATAACAACAAAGGTATGTTTTTTAATGTTTTCACATATCAGTTGATGATTCATTGTACAATAATTAGTAACAGGCTTTTGATCTATAAATGGTGATGTTTGGGGTTGTTACCGATTCGAATGTAAAATGAGGTTGTTTTGTATTTTATAATGGTTGTTATGCTATGTCTAATGTATGCTCTGTTTTTTTGTTTTCCATACTCTGATTTTCATATACATAATGATTCTTGTGTCTTTAACCCAAATGTTTATAAAGTAGTTGGAATGTGCCTAGTAATGTGCCTAGAACCTTATAAAGTAGTTGGAATGTGTTGCCAGTAATGTGCCTAGAACCATTGTTTCATGCCTAATTAAGTGTTTTGTGTTTAAGTATTTTTTGTTGCCTGTTTGTGAGTACACTGAGAGGTCTAAATCAATGAGAGCATTGGAATGTGCCTAGTTTGTGATTGGCCAGTAATGAGAGTACCTAGCAGACTTGTTTGTGCTTGGCCACCAATGAGAGGTCCAAATGCAGCCTATTAGAGTACACTGAGATGTCCATTGAGACTACAAATACAGGCTTTTAAACTGTTTGTGAGTACCCTAAGAGGTCCAATGTTTGTGAGTACACTGAGAGGTCCAATTGAGACTTCAATTGCAGCCTAGTTGGCCACCAATGAGACTTGAAATGCAGCCTAGTTTGTGCAACATTGCTTCATTGTTTGGGATACCACAAAAGAGGACCAAATATGAGAACACAATGGATTCTTCTGCAATGGTAAACCATCAAAAGGCTTTTCTTTGATTTTGATATAGTTTAACATTTGAATCAATAAAACTGATCTAACAGTTGTTATTTGTAGATGTCATACCAATTTCTTCTGATTCAAGCACTTCAGAATCAAATGATGGTGCTCTCAACATCCTTCCTGGCCTCCTTGCTTGGTATTATCCAGAACAACATTCTGATGCAAGTATTGATACTTGGGAAGTGGAACCTATCCAAGCCATTGAACCTCCAGAGGAACTCCCATCTCAAGCTCTTATCCTGGGTCTCCCTGTGCAAGTTCAAATACCAGTTGAAAAGGCATACAAAAAGAAATTTACTCAGGATATTGTCTTGGGACTACCGTGTAAGAAGAATCCTATAGGTTTTAGAGCACCTTCTAGCAACCATAGGAAAGGAAAGAGGAAGATAGTTTAGGGGTTTAGGATATCCATTAACAGCTTTTGTGTTTTGTAAATGGTATTTGGTACTTTAATATGGTAGTAGTAGTTCTGACATTTAATTTGGATAAATGTAATTATTAAAGGTACTATAACTGGTAATTAGTAGTTTAACTGTATCTATTTTATAACTGTAATGATAGTATTTTGGTTTGTTAAATAGTAGCAATTTATGTTCTTGATGTGATGATTGCACAGTTAGATTTAATGGTAGCAGTTTCTGTTGTTGATTTGATGATTGCACATATTTATTTAATGGTAGCAGTTTGTGTTCTTGATTTCATGTTGGTTTATGATTTAATGGTAGCAGTTTGTGTTAAATGGTATCAGTTTGTGTTCATGATCTTGGTGAAATTGTGTAAATTTGAGTTCTTGATTTGATATGCAGTTTGTGTTCATGATCTTGGTTCAAGATCTTGGTTCATGATTTGCGATTAAGATAATGATATATAACATTTTGAAATGGGCTGCATTTGTGTCCATGATCTGTGTAAACTTGAAGTTTATTGTTGAATGTAAAGCTGTGCGAATTTTTAATTTATTCAAGTTTATGCTTTAATTAACAGGTTCTAAGGCAAAAAATTTAAATAATTAAATTGTTAATTTAAAATTAGAACTTAGAGCCAAAATTTTGATCCAAAAATTTTAAATCGCCTAATTAAAAGCAGTTACCAAGATAAACGATTCATATTCATCATAAACCCTATTTTCTCTCCTAAAGAAAGAATGCAACGAAAACACAAAAATCAAATCTTCTATCACCATTACTCTCCAAGCCAGAGTCATTTTCTTTTACCCATTGTTGCTCAAGAGTCATGGAAATTCAACCCATTGTTGATCATCATCTTTTTTTTCCTTCTGATAATGAACATGATGATAACAACTTAGAATATGAATCCGAGAAGTATTCTGATGATGAAGATGCGCCTGGAACCAACCAATCAGATTGGAAACTAGCTGAGAGGGGCATAACCAGGCTATATAAGTTTCGCATGGAATATGGCAAACCTGGTTGAATAAAGATCAAAGTAACCTTCAATGTGTTGAATAGGGTATCAGGGTTACACAGAGCACTGTTTTCGAGTTTTTTAGGAGATCTGGTTCGTGATCACATAGGTCTGAAGATTCGATCCTGGAAGAAGGTGGATAAAGAATCAAGAGATAAACTATGGGATGAAATCACGGTACATATATACTATTTTTTAACCTAGTACTACATAAGTTTATCTATGTAGTTACATTATGTGCAACTAATTAACAACATTGTGTTAATCTTTGCTGCGATATTTTGATGTTGACTTGACATTCAGAAAATTGGTAATGACTCGTCTTGGTCAACTGCTAAGGAATTTCAGAATGAAACTCAGAGAAAAATACATATGGCCCAACCTAAATACACCTTCGAAACTGAATGAAGTCCCGGCCAAGTATAGTGCAATTGTGAATTCAGAACAATGGGTCGAGTTTGTAAACTACACGACCACCGATGCATACAATGTTTTAATTAGTCATCTTTATTTAAGTCTATATGTCATTTCATAATTTTTTAGTTTGCAGCATTACCGCATCTAAACGCCTTATGATTTTGTGTTTTTAGGAGATATCAGATAAAGCTAAAATGGCACGTTCCAAAAATATTTATCAGCATAAAATGGGATGAGGTGGATATGTTTATGTCAAAGAGAAAATGGTAAGATTACATAATGTTTGTTTTACAAATTAAGAGACGATCAGTTTGAGAAATGAATCTGTTTACAGTGCACAATTTGCATTTAATACCCTCATATTTTCGATTATCTTGGTTTAACTTTACATGTGTATGCATCCTCATATTTTCGTTTATCTTGGTTTAACTTTACATGTGTATGCATTTGATGTTTATTAGATTGAAAATAAAGAAATTGAAGCTGATGAAGAACCCCCGCGTGGTATAATGTGGTTGAAAGGAAGGGTAAACAAAGACGGAGAGTATACAGATGATGAGATTAGATCAGTGGGAGATAAACTTGTAAGTTTGACTGCAAATTCTATTATTATGCTTATATACCAGCAGCATTAACTGTGTACTAGTAGTAGTAACTTGTATACCAGCTGTATTAACTGTGTACTAGCAGTAGTAAACACTTGTTATTTTTTTCATTGAAGTTCATGAGCAACACTAACTGCAGCTGAGCAGCATTAACATAAATATGAGCAACGGTTACTCTAACAGCATCAAGAAGACTTTTAATCCCAACATTTCCCATATTTTTTTTGCAGAAAGAAGCTGATGACAAGATCAAGGAAGGAACCTTGAATCTTGATAATGGCACTAATGCCATGACAGTTGTGTTTGGTAAGGAAAAGGGAGGTTATGGAAGAGGAGTGGGAAGTGGAGTTACATATAAGAGGTATTTTGGTCTTCCTCGAAGCAAACAAGAAACTAATGAAAGAATTGAGTTACTTCAAACTCAACTTGATAATGAGAGACGCGAGCTTCAACAAAAAGATTTATTGGTCAAGAAATTGTCCACCGAGATGACAGAAAAAGATGTATTGGTCAAGAAATTGTCCAATGAGATGACAGAAACAAAGGGAATACTTAGTCAACTGATGGAATAATTGAGTAAACAAGGGGTGCAGTTAAATTTGTCATCTCAATTGCTAGTAGCCTCAAATATAAGCCATTTTTTATGTTGTTAACAATTTCATTTTCTAATGCTAACACCACTGATGCTAATGATAACAGGCATTGAACAAAAACTGATGAGTCAATGTATTTCTTAATTTATCTTGTAGGTGAATCCAATGGCCATTGATAATATAGATAGCAATGCTTATGAGGTGGACAAAACTCAGTTAAGTGATGTTGTACGTGATAAAGATGCGAGAATTCAGGAGAAGTCTAATGGGCTTGTAACTTCGAAAAAGGTAATGGAAACAATGGTAAGTAATAAAACATCCCCCTTTGATTTTTGAATTTTACATACATGAATAATGTACTGTGTTTTATATATACATATAGGAACCTGTTAAAACTGTCAGACCTAAGAAAACGCCTAAGTCACGACGAAACGGGTCTACAGATTCCCAATCGCAAGGAAATGTGTCTCCAACACAAGGATTGATAGGATGTACGATACACTTAATAGGATGTTAGTCCTTTACAACGAGTGTATGTGATACTTTGAGTGAATATGATTAAGTATCTGGAATCTACTTAACCACACTTAGAAGGTTATTGATTATTGGAAATGGAACAGTGGTGGTTGTTGAATTTGATAATGAACAATGAATGTTAACACCAAACGATTCAATATTATTAGAGAATAATACGAGTGATCTTCACTATCACTAGGGTTACAAAACCTTGAATCTCTATTACAAAGAAAAACTATTTTCTATCTTGTTCTATCAACTGAGTTAGTTTTTCTAATAGTTACATTAAGCACAAATTCACACACAGACATATGTAACTAAGATGAGATCTACCTTTTATACAACTAAGGAGATCTTTACAATAAATGATAAGTCTTGTCGAACTACTTGCTTTGCTTGAGTGTGTTAGTCCTTAAGATACAACTTGTATCTGTGTACATAACTTGTTGACTGAACATCTATCAAAGATATTATCTACCGTATATCTTTAACTTTTATATGTGGGAAACTAGAAGGGGGGTTGAATAGTTTACCGGTTTTTATGTTCTTTAAAAAATCTTGTTTTAAAAGTTAGCTATTGGAAACTTTGATTCGAATCTTTATGTGTAATCAATCAACACCAATATGAACTACACACTATACTAACTAATGCTAAATAATAAAAGTAAAGTATAGAGTTGGAAAGATCAAACCGAGACAAATGATTTATAATGGTTCGGCTACGAAGCTTTTCTTCGCCCTACTCCACTCCCCGAGTACCACACTCGAGAGTTTCAAGCACTATGTCAACAACCTTCCTTCAGGCGGAGAAAACCGTACACGTCGCTTATCCTATTACCGACACTAAGCTAAATGTCGAGTGCTAATCTTAGCTAGCACCAATCTACCAAGGTCCACGTGACCAAACACTCAAGCCCAATGGCTTCAAGAGATCACCAAGATCTCAACACGATCACAATGATCAACACACACTCAACTAACTCTATCCTATCGACCCTTGATCTTCTTGATCAATCACACAAGCCCAATGGCTTCAAGAGATGTTCACTATCTCTTATAAGATCACACTTGATCTTCACTCTCACTCACCAAAGATAAATAAACTTGAAGTATGCTATGATACAACAAGGTTGTAACAAATGTTACAAAATCCTAACAACTATAACTCTTGTATCTTCTTGTATACCTTGAGTTCTTCTCTTACAAATGAAGAGGAATGATAACACCTTGTATCAACTTGGATACTTGTGTTCTTCTCTTGCTAACGAAGAGGAATGAAGAGGATCTCTTGGTGGATGATTGGATCACTCTTAAAACAAAAGAAAACTAACCTAAATGATCAAAAAGAAAGAAAGGTGTGAGAGGTTTAAACTCAGAAGTTTTTCTGTGTGAAAGGGTGCCTAAAAACTGTGAATGGGGTTGGTTTTTATAGGCAAGAAAAATCTGAACGTTACAGAAAGTTTTGTACGGACGGCTCCACTAAATGCACACGGCTCCACTAAATTTAGTGGAACCGTGGAGCCGTCCCAGACAAGGACGCTCCAAATTTTGTCTTTTCTGGTGAAAACTTATTTGGGGAAGTTTGGAGCTGATTTTGGGGGGAAAAATAGCTTTTATATTTTTCAAACTTATTTTTTCAATAAAACATTTCTTAATTATTCAAAACTAATTTGTAAGGTATATTTTGGAAAAAAATGTTTTGTCACATTAAAATGTGAGTTCTCAAAACCAAAATTTACTTCTTTGATCATTTGTCAAGTTTGTAAATTTGTTCAAGAGTGATTTGCGAAGAAACGGGATCTTTCGATTAAAAACTTGTTTACGTTAATTTTAACGTAACGTGATTTCACATTTTGTCATCCTCAAAACGTGAAGTAATCGAAAGATATAAATAACGTTTTTAGAAAATTATTTGCATCGACAATCTCCCCCTTTTTGATGATGACAAAATATAAACTCATTTTAAGTTAAAATTAGTTTTAACAAGTTTTTAATGAGTTTACTCCCATTTCTCCCCCTTTTTGTCGAATCAAAAAGGTGACGAAGGCTCCCCCTTGATGTATACTCCCCCTCATTTGGAGAACACCAAGGAATCGAGCAATGGTGTATGCTACAAAACAAAGTTAGATGACACATATATAATATCTAACAAGTAGCACATTTTGACAAATATCCCACCACACAACAAATAGGTGAAAAGCCAAGATAGACATGAACAACCATATTAAAGCCCATTTCATAAAAGTAAAATAAGTGTCATACATGAGTATGACTACAACACGAAAGTAAATTTAAATAACAAGAAGATACATAAACATCAATAGTAGAATGAGGCTTCAAGATTTGCTTCCAACTTCAAAAGGGTTCCTAAGCATTTATTGGAGAGACTAAACATAACCATGTTTAGTTTGGGCTATTGTGTGGTGGAGGAGGTGGATGGATGATGGGTCCCATTAGTGGTGTGAGAAGGTGCTCTAGGTATGAGAATTGAAGACTCAATTCTTCTCTAAGGTTCATGATGAGGTTTTGGTTGTGGTAGCAACAAGCACAACTCAAGGTATGTGAGTGTAGGGGATAAATGATGGGATGACCCATTAAAGGTTGAAGTGATGGTGATATGGAAGATGATGATGTGTTACTTCCAAACTCAAAAGGAGTGATTGGTGATAAGGTTAGGGTGAGAGCAAAAGGTTGTAGTGATGGTGAAAGTGATGAGGATGATGTGTTGGTTCCCACTTCAAGGGAAGTTGATGGTAATGAGTTAAGTGTTAAGGCTAGTGATGGAATGGGACTTGGTTGAGGTGAATGTGTGTTGGTTCTAATGGTGGTGAAGGACGAGGATGTTGGTTTGATTGAGGTTGCCTTGGATGGAGCTTGGGTTGTAGTGAAGGAAGATGATGATTTGATAGAGGTTATGGGTGTGTGTATATCATCTTCATCATCCAAGGTGAGATCAATGAGAATCATCTCATTGGAAGGTTTGGTTGAGGTTTGTGGTGTGTGAACACTTTTGATCCATTGATCAACAAGAGTGGTTTGATTGGTTGGTTTGATGTTGAATCTTGGTTTCTTGTTTTTGTGAGGGGTTGAAGCAATGGTGGAAGACATGATGGTTGTATGGTGAGTGTGAAGGTGTAAGGATTGCAATGCATGATGTTAGCTTAAATAGCCAAATCAAAGACATGCAAGTTTGAAAAGGATGTTGGATTTGGGGATTTGGGTGCATGGGAATCAGGTTATGTTTGCAGATTTTCAGGGAAAGAAAGTCAAAAAGTGGAAGAGAACTGTAATTTTCGTCTTCCAGAGGCACGGTACCACTAAAGGCACCACGGCACCACTAAATTTAGTGGAGCCGTGGCCTCCATTTGACCTTCTTTCCAGGTCTGCTGGTTTTAGGCATCCTAAATGGGGAAATTTCTGGGGAAACTGTTGGCTGCAAATCTCAAGGCCTCAAACCACTAAACACATAGAATTCCTAAAGCTAGTTTCAACTAGCAACTAACATGATCATGTGATCATCTATGTATTTAGGCAACTATTAAGCATGCATGAGTTCAAGCAATTTTAACATCTAGTGCATGTAATAAGATAAGATAACATGCATGAACTAGGCAAGATTGATTGACATAAAGGTTAATTAACTAAGCAAATTAACCATATTCAAGTGTGAAATGTTAATGCAATTCAAGCTAGTTTATGTTAAATGGACATTGCCATGACCTTATTTATAATAGCTTAATAATACTTAAGTTAATAGTACTACTTAAGCTAATCCTAACTAGTCTCTTCTTTTCCCCAACTTTTTAATCTTGTTCCCAAGTCCTTTGATTGCCTTGCCAATGGACTTGAACCCCCCAATTGTTTGCTCATGCATCGAGACTTGTCGATTGTACATGGTTGTTTGCCTTCTCATCATCGTGGATAGGTTGGTTTGTCCGAATTCAACATCGGAGGTTTGTGTGAAAGATGAGGTATCAAGGTTACGAAAGAAGGTGTCGGGAGAGGGAGTATTAGGACGAGACGTTCCTTTTTCGTTCACCTCATCATCATCCTCATCCATAGGTTGAGAAGATGAACCATGACCGAAGGAGGAGGAAGAGAGGGGAATATCTGATGTGGATTTACGACCACGTTTGGACCCTTTGTCCTTACGTTGCTTTGTGCGACGTTGTGGTCCACCAAGAGGTTTCATAACCGGATTGACTAGGACGTAGTCGACACTATGGAGATGGGGAAAGGTGTCCATGACCCAATGGAAGAGACGAGTAAGTAACATGCCCTATGGCATGAGCTTATCCGAATGACTATGAATATTGGCCATCCGTTTGACCATATAGTATGCGAGGTTATATGGTTCCTCGATACTAAGACAGTAGAGCATGTGGGCGAGACTCGCCGAGACATGATCACGGTATCCCGCAAGGCTCAACACGTTTTCACGTAGAAGAAGTTCCCAACTTCTAAGGTCGAGAAGAAGCTCTTTGAGGTAGATGCGGTTGGGGTCAAGGTGGACAATGGAACCATCACATTTTTTATACGTGTGGACGACTCGAGGTGTTTGGATGACACATTTGATGGACTCGAGGTCGGGGAGTTCGGTACGATAAGTACCTTGATTTTCTAGGTTGTAGAAAAGAGACTCGAGGGAATGGTCTTCAGTGTATGCACACTGACCATACGAGGGAACACCGAGAATTTCACCAATTTCGGAGACGGACAGGATGATATTTTGGTTTTGGATCCAAAAATCAAGGAAGACATTACCATCCACATCAGTGAAGGTACGAACTCGACTATAAAACTCGAGGATAAAACAAGGACAAAATTGATTGTTTATTTTGTATAAACAATCAAAGTCAATAGTGGGGAAACAAACTTGGATGTTATCTAATAGAACATAATGAGCATCGACTACACGACCTTCATGTATATATCGATCTTGGACTTTAGCAAGATATGCTTTTTGTTCAATGGGGATGTTTAGATCGTCTACAAGACGGGGAATGTAGGGTTTGGTGTCTTGATAATCATTACGAGGCATTGTCACCTACAAAAATATAATATTTTGAATGTTAATTTGTTGCATTTTAGTGATCACATTTTGACTGTGTGTGTGTGCCTAAATGCAAACGATGTAGAGGTGCGGTAATCTCGACTCTAAAATAAACCTAATGAGATTACCCAAACCCTCCTAACTTCACTTTTGCTCAATCAAATATGTCGAATAATACATATTAATTATGTAGGTCGATCCATATTTGAGAGTTCATGTATGCATGCAAAAACGTTTTTAGTTTGCATCAACAATGCATGAAAAAGGTTTCATGATCCTAGACTTGTGAAGTTTTTCAAAAAATGATGGAATTGGGGTGTTTGGCAAATGCCTCAATGTGGCGCCAAAAAGCTTAAGTTTGAAAAGCTTCAATGTAAATCGTTCCTAATCCAATTTTAATCATCCTACACATGATTCCACTACAAACACTCAATCATGATCCAATTTTAGTGATCAAATTCGGACTAGGTTTTGCAACATACATGGGTTTATGAAAATCCTAGGTTTAGGGAATCATGTGAATGCTACATTGTCTAATCCTAGTCTTAATTTCACAAAAGTTTAACAAAATTCGAAAATCCCCAATTCGATTTTAAACTCAAGAATAAACCCTAGACTCAAATTGAAAGAAATTAAGAATGATTTACTTACAATTAGTGTTGTTGTGATTAAGATTTGTTGATTCCAATGCCTCAATCTTGATTTGCAAGAGCTTAATTGAATTTGGGTGTTTAGGTTCAGTTTTGACAGCAAGAGGGAATGGTTTTGGGTTTGTTTGAAAAAGGTTGTGCAGAAGAAAAGAGGAATAGGCGCGTTTTTCAGATGCACGGCACCACGGTTCCACTAAACATTAGTGGAGCCGTGTATATTTAGTGGAGTCGTGTATCTGATTGTGCCATTTTTTCTTCTTTTTTGACTTTTGGCTGATTAATCTTATTTATTTAGTAAGACTTTTTGACACGAGGAAAAAGTTTATACCTAATAAAATTTTTGACGAAAATGATCAAGAGGGATGACAAGGAATGACCTTAGTGTTTCCAAGGAAATTGACTAAGTTGTCATTGGATGAGAATTGACTTCTAATATTTCCCGTGAAATAAATAGAGGTCATGAGTAGTGATTTAGTGGATGACTATAATATTTCACATGAAATATTTAATTAGTCGGAATACGAGACGCAAGGAATGACTCAATACTTCAAGTGAAATATTCAAGAGTCATGTGACGAGTTGTAAGGGAATGACTTAGAATTTCTAGAGAAATTTCTAAAAGTCATGTGTCGAGTGAGAGAGATGACTTAAAAATTCATGGGCGATTCGTAGAGAATGACTTCAATATTTCCCGTGAGACTTTTGAGCGGTCATAGAAGGGATGAAAGGTTATAAGGTATGACGTGACGGATGACTTTAACATTTCCATTCAAATATTGAAATAGTCATGAGCGGGATGAGAGGAATGACTTAAGAAGTCATATGACGAGACGTGAGAAATGATGTTAATATTTCCAATGAAATATTAAGAAGTCATGTGACGAGAAATAAAAGATGACTTTTAATATTTCTGAAGAAATATTCAGATAGTCATAAGAGGGGTGACGAGAACGTATTGGTTAGAGTATTGACGATGTTGTCTTTCAAGAGAGACTTTTCAAAGAAAAGATTTCTCTTTCGACCTTATCACGACGAAGGAGACGACGTACTTCGACGAGCTTCGTTCATGAGCAAGCTATAGGGTTCCCGGTCAAGTCTAATGGCATCTTGACTGCTACTCTTCATAGGGGGTTGTCTCATCCATAGTGTTTGTTGTCATGCCTTTCCGGCGCTTACGTACTCGGCTTCAGTCGTGGAGACAATAAGAGTAGTTTATTTCTTGGGAAACCAAGAAGTTTGTTAATAACCTATGAAGGTACAAACATTACTCTCTATGTTTCAACCCACATTAACTCTCGCATTATCAGAGTTGATATAGAAACATTTTCTACACCAATCTCCTTGAGATATCGTAATCTTAAGTGTGTAGTACCTTTAATGTATCGGATGATACATCAAACACTTTGATGTAAGAAGTCTTGGGGCTCTTCTTACAAGTGGGCACGAAGCCAAATACTTATTCATGATAATGGACCTACTTGCCGTTAGGTAAACTACTTTACCTATTATGCCCCTAACTTAGTGATATCCACTCACTCACCTTCATCGTCTCTTGTGAGATTCGTATTTGTGGATATGGACGTTAGTATTAATTATAATTAATATAAGCTAAGTATCTGATATATATATATACACACACTAAGGTTTATGGGGATACTTTCTTTAGGTTGAGTTAACTATGGGCTAGGGAAGAAACTTAATTCACTCATCATTTTCGTTTCAAACTTGTCACGCATGATCTTAAAGCGATCATCGAATATTTCTAGAAAAGTTGAGTTCGTCATGATGAATTGTGAATTTTTGTTTCTTTATGACAGTGCCTACTATGTTAGATTCTAACACTATTGCATGCTTAGCATTTCTACCAACAAGGGATGTTTTAAAGAAGCGTACCTAAGCCTGAGGTGTTGCCCTTAAAACTTAGAAGATTAGAGTACCTTTGTTGAATGTTAAGCAAATGAGTCACGACTTGACTATTTCATTGCAAGATTTGTTTGATCAAAAATCATACTCCATTTATTAGACTTCCAAATTTTATTTACAGTCTTGTTTTCCTAGCAAAACAGAAGTTCAAACATCTGGTCCCCAATATCTCATGGGTCCAAAGTTGTTAGAGTCAAACATCTTACGCATTTGTTGCGTTAGTTTAGGATGTGAGAATGGAGGACACATTTTCCATGGTAAGTAACTTTGTGGTGGACGGTCATTCCAAGTTACGGGAAAGTTACTTTGATGATTTTGTCTCCTAAAGTTACCTCTTGGTAGAGGAGTTCTAGACCGAGGTTTGGGAGAATTCATTCTTCTAGGTGGAAGCGTAGTCGACCTAGTGTCACGCTTTACAAATCCATGTTCGGGAGATGACAATGGTTTGTAAAAGCCTTTGACTTCCTCTTTACTTGGTGTAGACACTCTAGTACTATTTACAACTACGTGACTTGGTTTAGGACTTACGTTATTTTTCAGAATTGACCCAGTTTTTTCTTCAGCACCAGACGGTACCACTAAATTTGGTGGTGCCGTCTGTACCTTTAGTGGTGCCGTCACCTTCAGACTTAGACATTTCAGGCATTACAAATTTTACTTGTTTAGTACCACTTGTAGAAGCCTGATTTGGGTCAAATCCTAACCCCGCACGGTCATGTTCACCATATCTAATGTTTTCAAGTATATCATTAAGTGTTTTGGTTCCTTCATCAAACTTAATGATTCTTAAAGCATTTTCTTTAAGCTTTTCATTTTCTACTTGAAGACTTATGCATGACCCACATCCTAAGTCTACTTCTTTGTTTTTCTCAAGTCTCTTGACTTGATCTTTTAGTTCTACAACTTGTAGTTCTAGTTCTCGTAGTTTTAATTTTAGTTTTGTGTTTCTACCTAAGATCTTAGTACTAACTACGCATAATTTGTTGTATTCGTCATGCAATCTACTATCATCTATTGACGAATTATCATCACTATAATAAGAAGAGTCGGAACGTACCTCGTTAGAAGCTTGAGCCATTAGGCATGTTTCATCGTTAAGCTTCTTCTCTTCTTCTTCACCGCTATCACTCCAAGAACCTCCTACAAAGGCTCTTTGGTTGTTGGACTTTGGTGGTTTAGGACATTCTCCTATGAGGTGATTAGGATCTCCGCATCTATAGCATTTCCTATCACTTGTCCCTTTTCTTTCATCATGATTCCTTTGGGATGACCTCCTTTCATCGCGAGGTTGTCTAGGAAATCTACCTTTCCTCCTAAAAAACATTCTAAAGTTCCTAACGGCTAGTGCGTATTCTTCATCTTCACTATCGGAACTTGAACATTCCTCATCACTAGACTCCTTCTTGGCTTTCAATGCTAGAGATTTAACTCTCTCGCTTTTGCCCTTGACTATGTCAGAGTCTTTCTTAATTATCATCTCATGAACTTTCAAGTTTCCTATAAGTTCATCGAGTGACAACGTCGCCAAGTCCTTTGACTCTTCTATGGCGGTGACCTTTGCTCTCCATTTAGGATGTAGAGCCCTAAGAAACTTCCTAACGTAATTATTGCTAACGGTTTCTTCGGTTTTAATAATGACAAACATGTAACTTGTAATACATAACGTAAAATGTGCAAGTTACTTGTAAACACAAAACCTCAATGCATACTTACATCAACACCTCCCGACGTCTCAAGTATGCTTCAACGAAGTCGTAGATTTCCATCCCGACATAAATCACTCAAGGTATGGACAAACAAATCTACTACTTGACAAATGATCAAAGGATTTTATTTTTCTAAACTTCACATTTTTAATGTGACAAAACATTTTTTCAAAAATATATTTCACAAATTATTTTTGAATTAAAAAGAAATATTTTATTTTGAAAAATATGTTTGAAAATCCCAACAGTCAAATTTCCCCCCAAAACAGCTCCTAACATCCCCAAATAAACCTTCCCCACTAAAGACAAACGAAGGAGCGTCCACGGTTCCTTTAAATAGGGACGGCTCCACTAAATTTAGTGGAGCCGTGGGTCTGTAACGGTCAGATTTTCCCTTGCCTATAAATAGTGGACCATTCCACACTTCCAACTTGATTTTTCCAGTCCTTTTTCTCTGGTCTAATCCCTCCTCACTTAGATGACTTTCTTTGATCATTTGGAGAGTCTTAGGTTGTTTAAGAGTGATCCAATCATCCACTCAAGTGATCTTCTTCATTCCTCTTGATTAGCAAGAGAAGAACACAAAGTATCCAAGTAGATACAAAGTGTTGTCATCCCTCTTGATTAGCAAGAGAAGAACACAAAGTATCCAAGTAGATACAAAGTGTTGTCATCCCTCTTGATTAGCAAGAGAAGAACACAAAGTATCCAAGTAGATACAAAGTGTTATCATTCCTCTTCATTTACAAGAGAAGAACTCAAGGTATCCAAGAAGATACAAGAGTTGGAGTTGTTAGGTCTTGTAACATTTGTTACACTCTTGATTGTATCATAGCATACATCAAGATTATTTTTCTTTTGTGAGAGAGTGAGTCAAGATCATTGTGATCTTAAGAGATAGTGAAGATCACTTGAAGCCATTGGGCTTGTGTGATTGATCATGTGGATCAAGGGTAGATCGTGGTAGATTGGTGCTAGCTAAGATTAGCACTCGACATCTAGCTTAGTGTCGGAAATAGGATAAGCAACGTGTATATCGGGTAGATCGTGGTAGATTGGTGCTAGCTAAGATTAGCACTCGACATCTAGCTTAGTGTCGAAAAACAAGTTAAGCGACGTGTACAGTTTTCTCCGCCTGAAGGGAGTTTGTTGATTAGTGAAGTAACTCTCGAGTTAGGTACTCGGGGAGTGGAGTAGGGCGAAGAGGAGCTTCGTGACCGAACCACTATAAATCACCGTGTCCAGTTTGCGCCTTCTTACTTATCTCTTTACTTTCATTTCATTCGTTATCGCTTTATATTTATATTTGCATTGCATATATGTTTGTGTGGCTAGTTGCTTATGTCGTGATTGATTATGTATGTTCCATGGTTTGATTGTGCATATGTTGTAGTTTACTATATTCATCTCTAGATGCTATATAATCATAGTTGACGCTTTTCATATTACGTCACACTTGATCCGGTGTTTGATACAAAAGTTTTAAGTTTCTAAATGGAAACGTATTCCCCCCCCCCTTACGGTTCCCACAATTGGTACCAGAGCCACGTCGCTCAAAATTTTAAAACAAATGGTTTTCAAAATTGAGTACGATCCATGTATCAAATTACCCATGAAGGTGATAAAAATATGAAAAGTATTTAGTTGCATAATACTTACAAGTTTTGTTGTCAAGTATATGTTGTCATACTAGCTTGAAGTTTTTTTTTAATTGATAAAAGTTGATTCTGTTCAAAAACTGAAGTAACACGTACGGCACCGTTAAATATAATGGACGCCTCCATTAAACATGGACGGTACCGCTAAATTTAACGGTACCTTCGTCTGTTTTTCAGAATTCGGTAATTTTCAAAAATTCGTATAAAATCAACCGTAAGTCCGTAGGAGTCGTGCCACCTATCGTTTTAAACGTAATTGAGTCTACTTTCTCTTAAAAATATTTTTAGAAAGTGATTGTAAAGTAAAATTTACGAATATATTTAATTCGTAACAGAGGGTCTTTTCCGGTCATACCGATTGCACAAATTTTTTGTCAAATCACAAAGTGAACATCACACGTTGATGCATTCATGATTTCAAGGTGTTGAACTTGATCAAATTTTTGAATGGGGTGGAAAATAATTCATTTTCAAATGAAATCAAGCTTAGTATACATTGCTATACCTAATACACAAAATGACGATAAGTATTTCTGTGTGTTAAGCTAAATTGCTATTTGCTTATTATAGTTTTCCGGTTTATGCATTTATAAGGCTCATGCTAAATCACTTGCACTATATTAAGTAATTAGTTTGCATTGCATATAGGCATCAACCATTTGTCTTGCATTTGTTGCAAGTTCTTAAAATGGTTTAGTAACTTTCTTAGGAATAGAAACTAAGTTGGTAAATCATGTGTGTCGAAAGATGTTGTCTTACACAATTATTTTTCCAAAGGTTTAAGTGTAAAAAGTACATCACCCCAAAATACTTAACACTTTCATAAAATCCGTAACATGATCTTTAAAACATAACATCATTTTGTCTTGTTTGACCATGGGTTGTC
This sequence comes from Artemisia tridentata subsp. tridentata, assembly GCA_021014915.2. NCBI lineage: Eukaryota > Viridiplantae > Streptophyta > Magnoliopsida > Asterales > Asteraceae > Artemisia > Artemisia tridentata. The sequence goes on from CP139507.1 coordinate 456,475,957, forward strand.
TAAACAAGATAAAGATCATATTAATACATTAGTATTTAAGTAAAAGAAAATGTATTGAACTTGCATTGATCTAACGCACATACAAAATGTTTTTAAACATTTAGTATTTTACGTATGTTGTATAAAAATAGTTAAGATAATTATTTTTATACTAATGAGGTGTCGAAAAACTAAAAATATTATACTTAATAATATAAATAGTTTTTCTCAAATAAAACTTAATGACAATATCGAAGTAGTAACTTAATATGTCATTAACCTCACACATATAACTAGTGTTAGAATAAATGGGACACATTCCTTAAATTTTTATTCTCTCTTTAAAATGAGTGATCGTGAGGGTCAAGAAAGATTTCAAGTACATATCAATTCATTATTTAAATCATGATTGATATCATCATCGAATCTAATTGACAAGTTTTCGAGTGTGGACATGAAATTGGAGTCATTATTTGTTTAGCTTCAAGATAACATCAAAACATGATGAAACATATTATCTTGAATCTACATACTCAATCACACTCGATTGTTATGAAAATAATGACGTCCTCTCAAGACGAAAATAATATGCATCGGATCATAACTCACACTTATGTTGAAGATGCCATGTTAAGTCTTCTTGTCCAATGGTTGTGTTCCAAACTTTAAACTAACATGTTTAAAAGATACATAAAATACACAACCAAGTAGGATTGACAACTTGGATGTTTCATCCGAAATATACAAGTAATTTACATTGCAATGGAATTAGTAAATGTGTCTTTTCCGAAAAACCAAACAAGAGCAAACAAACAACATATGTAAACTTTGCTCATGAATGACTCAACACTCAAAGTCACATGTCTAGTAAAAGTGTCATACATAATATTTTATTAACTATTATGTAAGTCATCAATCTTTGAGAATTTCACATGCATTTCTCTTATCAAAAGATTGATAAAGGATAACTTATATCCTATGCGTCTTATTTTCTTTGTAACATGAATGGTTATGTTACAAGAGAATACATTGCATCCTGTTAACAAATGTAGGATATTAGAGTTGAATAATAACCTAATACGACATGTGTCATTGCATAAACAAGTAAAATTGGTCATACACAAAAATACTTGTTTCACAAAGCATTCGTAAGAGTGATAAGTTTCCTCTTAGAAAAGCATACTTGTTAAAATAAACAGTATGTCTCATTTCAAATAAAATACTCACAAGATCTATTAAGGTAAGTAACCTTTACTAGATTCTCCCTCAAGATATGCAAAGGAGCATTCTTGAAACACACACGATGTAGTAGATTCTACATTGTATCACATTAGAGTGTCTCTTGGTTCTAGGAAACCAAATCATGTTAAAATAACATGTAACAACTCAACAAACAAAGATGTTGTCCAAGAGATCATAAAATACACCATCTCCATCAAATAACCTCTAAATCTCAAACACGAAATTAAAACATTTCGCTTGCCTTTGTTAGGAGTTGTGTAAGACATGTCATTCTCTTAATCGACCTTCAAAGTATGGTTAGTTGAGTCATATTAGGTCACGTATTAGCGAAATAAGCTAATATCATCTTTGCTACACTTCAATAGGCAAATATAGGAATTTGAGATTTTCTAACATGAGAATGACTACTGGAGAACCTATCGCACTGGAAATTCAATTTGACCTAACAGTTGAATTGCTTCCTTGAGAGAAGTTATGTTTGTGGTATAACCCGTAAAAATGGTCGTGTTTAGCCTTAATTGAGCACCACTAGTGATAGTCTCATACTCATTCTCTAACTTGAAAAACTTTCATTCCTACATTTGACTAGAGATAGTTTACATCGGTGAACTTTATCTCCCGTTAGGATTTCATTTTGAACAAATAGTAATTAGGATCTTCCTTAGCTAACCTAGATTGCTTGCATCCCATTTGGATTAAATGTCTTCATGATCTTAAATGCTAAATGATTATCATGTTTAGCATGATGTTTGCATTTATTTCTTATGTGCATTTTACATAATTTGCTTGTAAAGCTTGCACCTACATTATGTCCCTTTGACACATTAGGGATTAGGTATGCCTATCACAATGAACCCTTAGAATTCATAGAGTCATACACTAGTGTCAAAACCTATAAGTTAGAGTAGTCGCGAAGTTGTCCTAATTCCCCAGTCATCACTTTGCCTTCTTCCAAGTAATACACCCGTTTGTCATGGGAAGGTTAGATACAAACCTAGTAGAACTCGGAGTAGGATTGACAACTTAATTATTTCGTTCGAAATATTCAAGTAAGTTTAACTTGCGATCGCAATTGTTAAATGTCATATCCGAAACATCATACTCAAGCCTTTTAACAACGTATGTTAAAACGCTCATCCCAAAGCTAAAAGCTAACATCAACCCTCGGGTGACAAAGGACTCACGAGTTGCTATTTAAGTGATTAGTAGTTCCTTTCATCCTTGTGTGAATATACACGTCTTAAGATCCCAAACCCTGCTGCGAACCAGCACCATAGGCCTAGCTTTACATCTTTCAAAACCCCGCGAAACACTCACGTGCAAAGCACATCTAAATCCGTAAATCAACCAAACCTCTCAACCGAGAATCCCTTAACCATCTCCGTCTAGGTCTAGGAATGATGGAACATTTTCTATAAATCTTATGACTATTTAAATATTTCACTGGAAATATTAAAGTCATCCCTTGTACCCCTCTTATGACTACTTGAATATTTCACTGGAAATATTGTAGTCATCTCGTGCGTCTCGTCTCATGACTCTTTGAATATTTCACTGAAAATATTGAGATCATCTCTTCTATTTCGTGTCATGACTTTTAGATATTTCACTGGAAATATCAAGTCATTTTTCACATCGCTCTAATGACTACCTATGTATTTCCTCGGAAATATAAAAGATATCTCTTCTCGTCCAGTACCATTCAAAGAATTTATTAGGTATAAATTCTCTCCTCGTGTCAAAAAATCTCCTTAAATCAGCGAAATTTATTTGTAAAATCCTCTTTAACTCCAATGACAACTAAAATATTTCATCCGAAATATTTAAAGTTTATTTAATTTATAAAATGCAATTAAATGTCTGTGGGAAACTAGAAGGGGGGTTGAATAGTTTACCGGTTTAAAAACTTCTTTTAAAAATCTTGTTTTAAAAGTATGCTATTGGAAACTTTGATTCGAACTCTATGTGTAATCAAACAACACCAATATGAACTACAAACTAAGCTACGTAAAAATAACAAATAAAAGTAAAGAGTAGAGTTGGAAAGATCAAACCGAGACAGAGGATTTATAGTGGTTCAGCTACGAAGCTCTTCTTCGCCCTACTCCACTCCCCGAGTACCACACTCGAGAGTTTCAAACACTATATCAACAACCTCCCTTCAAGCGGAGAAAACCGTACACGTCACTTATCCTATTTCCGACACTAAGCTAGATGTCGAGTGCTAATCTTAGCTAGCACCAATCTACCAAGGTCCACGTGACCAAACACACAAGCCCAATGGCTTCAAGAGATCACCAAGATCTCAACACGATCACAATGATCAACACTCACTTCACTCTACTCAACTAACACTAACCTAATGACCCTTGATCTTCTTGATCAATCACACAAGCCCAATGGCTTCAAGAGATGTTCACTATCTCTATAGATCACACTTGATCTTCACTCTCACTCACAAAAAGAAAATAAACTTGATGTATGCTAAGACACAACAAGGTTGTAACAAGTGTTACAAAAACCTATCAACTAAAACTCTAGTATCTTCTTGATTACTTGAGTTCTTCTCTTGCCAATGAAGAGGGATGACAACACCTTGTATCAACTTGGATACTTGTGTTCTTCTCTTGCTAGTGAAGAGGTATGAAGAGGATCACTTGAAGGATGATTGGATCACTCTTGAAACAAAGAAAAACTAATCTAATTGACCCTAAGAAGTGAAAGGTGTGAGAGGGTTTTACTAAGGGATTTTTTTGTGTGTGAAGGGTGCCTAAAACTGTGAAAGAGGTGGGTATTTATAGGCAAAGAAAATCTGAACGTTACAATTCAAAATGGTACGGACGGCTCCACTAAATGACCCACGGCTCCGTTAAATTTAACGGTACCGTGGAGCCGTGGTAGACTAGGACGCTCCAAATTTTGTCTTTTCTGGTGAAAACTTATTTAGGGAAGGTTGGAGCTGATTTTGGGGGGAAAAATAGCTGTTGTGATTTTCAAACTTATTTTTCCATTAAAACATTTCTTAATATTTCAAAAATAGTTTGTCATGTGTATTTTTGAAAAAATGTTTTGTCCCATTTAAAATGTGAATTTTCAAAACATGAATTCACTTCTTTGATCACTAGTTCAAGTTGTAACTTTGTTCAAGAGTGATTTGCGTAGAAACGGGATCTTCCGATTAAAAACTTGTTAGCGTTAATTTTAACGTAACGTGAGTTCACATTTTGTCATCCTCAAAACGTGAAGTAATCGAAAGATATAAATAACGTTTTTAGAACATTATTTGCATCAACAATGTCATTTCTCGTTCTCGACAAATGTTCATCGAATCCCGTTGGATTCACTCATAAAAGAATTTATTCGGTATAAATTCTTTTAATCTAAGGTCCAGAAAAATCACAACATATGTGAAATTTCTTTGTCAGAAATCTAATTCTGGGTCAAAACTGACCTCAGCAGGTCACGGTACCCTTAAATAGGGGACGGTACCGCTAAATTTGACCCATTGTCTGCTGAGACAGTTTATTCTCACTGTTTCAAAAACACTATCGAAACCCACTCGATGTAGTCTTGAACCAGAACTGTATCCTATCAGAACAGATTGTATCTATCTTCTGATTCCTAAGCCTTCTTCCCTTTCACTTCCGCATGGTACTAAACACTACCAATGCTTCCGCATCCCACTCACCTTCCACACACCTCAATCGAATAACCGCTAGGATACGCTGAGATAACCCCACTAGAACCTTATCACTAACCTCACAAACTTGAAGATTTTATCTTCTTAACCCTTAGGATATCTCCACATGATCACATGCCTCATCATATGAATGTTCTATGAATACTCACGATGATTGAGAAGAGCTACATGACTTCAAAGGTGAAGTTTATTGTATGCTATCCACCACTAGTCATGACGTTACTAAGCCCATCGCTTCCGTCAACGTCTGTTCTCCTCTTTAGTTTTTCTTTTCACATCTTGTCCGGATGGTCATAGATTAAGGGGGAGCGAAAACACACTCATATTATCTTTCACCAAACACTCTTAAGAACACACAAGTGTGGTTCTTATTCCCTAGGAAACTGCCCTTTAACTACCCAGAACTAGGCTGCACAGGAAAATTAGTGACTTCCAGGTCACGGTACCGTTAAACAGTCCACGGTACCATTAAATTTAACGGTACCGTGTGGTATTTAGTGGTACCGTGCCTATGTTTGATGAATTTTCACTGTTTCCCTTAGATCCCTGCATTCCTAACCTCAAACCTGCAAAATCTTGCAAACTCACATACACCCTAGGATTCCCTCACTACACCATAGGACTCTAACACCAACTTTAGTTCGAATCCCACAAATCTTGCCTATATAAGGCCTCACCATTGCAAGCTTATCTTGCATCTCACCTTCAAACCTCACATTAACATCATCATCACACTCAACCCTTATAACTAAACTTCACTCTTGATAGTGATATTTAGTTTCAAAATCTTTAACCCTTATATCAATCGCACTCAAACCTTTTAGCTACACTTCACTCTTGACAGTGAGAGTTAGTCTAAGAACCTTCAACCCATAGATCATCACACTCAAACCTTATAACCTTCAATTCATCACACTCAAACCTTACAACTACTCCTCACTTTGGATAAGTGATAGTTAGTTCAACAACCTTCAATCCTCACAAACACACGAAACCCTTCATGCACCAAAATTATCACTAACACACAGCTAGGATCATCCAACCTAGAAACCTAGAACTTCGTTAACTTAACCCCGTTAGAGATATCCACCAACAATCATGTTAGGATCACATACACATTTTTCTTTTCCCTTTTGAAATATATCATGCATCTCATTGTCAGTGCAAACGATATATTAACCTAAACCATCCTTTCCCACCTTTTCTCAAAGGGCAAAACCAATATCTCCAACCACATCATCATCATCCTCCACCTTTAGGATTCCCACACCCTTACCTCTACCAAGTCCACCACAACCTTTAGCTATCACACTAACCCTATCACAATCAAACTTCTTTGGACTTGCCACTAACACATCATCCTTATCACCATCACCACAACCACTAATGGGTCATCCATTATTTATCCCCTACAACAACATAACCCAAGTTGTCCTGTTGTCACCACAACCAACACTCTTCCACCTTATGGAATCATTTAGGTATAACCTCTATCGAGTCTACTTTATGGCACGACTTGTCATAATATTAATCATTTAGAGTATGTCTTATCAACAAACTATCCTTAACATCAATCATCTTAGGTAGATGATTATGTTGGTCAAAAGGTTTGTTAGAACTTTCCTTCCCAATGACAACTTGGAAGAAGTCATTTAGTGCGTCAGTCAATGAACGAATCTCGTTCTTGATTAGCGTGATTAAGTGAACAATTACACCTTAGGTTTTCGGTCGAGTTGTGACACTTATGTGTTAACATAGTTTAACCCTTGCATGTCTTGCTATGTGTATTCTATCCCTATATGCTCCTATACTGTTATATATTATGTTGCACGAAGCTAACCCTTGATGTAGGAAAAGCCTTTGTAAGAATTTGATCCATGGATCCGCTAGATACTAAGGTAAATAAACAAGGGGATTAAGTCACCATAGGGGAGCATTAAGCTAGGGGGAGCTCGGGAGTATTTGAATAAATAGCATGATGCAAACTAGGATGATGCAAACTCGCCTTTCTGGGGAGAAAGGAATGTAGTTCAATAAGGGGGAGTAGGGAGCGCTCAAGACAACTACCTTTTTGATTCGACAAAAGGGGGAGAAGGGGAGTGTAAACAGGTAACTTTTACATTTTACTATGTGTTACGGTTTACATATTTGTCATCATCAAAAAGGGGGAGATTGTTAGTGCAAATATTACGATATTTAAACTAAACGGTTTCTTCGGTTTTAATAATGACAAACATGTAACTTGTAATACATAACGTAAAATGTGCAAGTTACTTGTAAACACAAAACATCAATGCATACTTACATCAACACCTCCCGACGTCTCAAGTATGCTTCAACGAAGTCATAGATTTCCATCCCGACATAAATCACTCAAGGTATGGACAAACAAAACTACTACTTGACAAATGATCAAAGGATTTTATTTTTCTAAACTTCACATTTTTAATGTGACAAAACATTTTTTCAAAAATATATTTCACAAATTATTTTTGAATTAAAAAGAAATGTTTTATTTTGAAAAATATGTTTGAAAATCCCAACAGTCAAATTTTCCCCCAAAACAGCTCCTAACATCCCCAAATAAACCTTCCCCACTAAAGACAAACGAAGGAGCGTCCACGGTTCCTTTAAATAGGGAGGGCTCCACTAAATTTAGTGGAGCCGTCGGGTATTTAGTGGAGCCGTGGGTCTGTAACGGTCAGATTTTCCCTTGCCTATAAATAGTGGACCATTCCACACTTCCAACTTGATTTTTCCAGTCCTTTTTCTCAGGTCTAATCCCTCCTCGCTTAGATGACTTTCTTTGATCATTTGGAGAGTCTTAGGTTGTTTAAGAGTGATCCAATCATCCACTCAAGTGATCCTCTTCATTCCTCTTGATTAGCAAAAGAAGAACACAAAGTATCCAAGTAAATACAAAGTGTTGTCATCCCTCTTGATTAGCAAGAGAAGAACACAAAGTATCCAAGTAGATACAAAGTGTTTTCATCCCTCTTGATTAGCAAGAGAAGAACACAAAGTATCCAAGTAGATACAAAGTGTTATCATTCCTCTTCATTTACAAGAGAAGAACTCAAGGTATCCAAGAAGATACAAGAGTTGGAGTTGTTAGGTCTTGTAACATTTATTACACTCTTGATTGTATCATAGCATACATCAAGATTATTTTTCTTTTGTGAGAGAGTGAGTCAAGATCATTGTGATCTTAAGAGATAGTGAAGATCTCTTGAAGCCATTGGGCCTGTGTGATTGATCATGTGGATCAAGGGTAGATCGGGTAGATCGTGGTAGATTGGTGCTAGCTAAGATTAGCACTCGACATCTAGCTTAGTGTCGGAAATAGGATAAGCAACGTGTAGATCGGGTAGATCGTGGTAGATTGGTGCTAGCTAAGATTAGCACTCGACATCTAGCTTAGTGTCGGAAAATAAGTTAAGCGACGTGTACGGTTTTCTCCGCCTGAAGGGAGTTTGTTGATTAGTGAAGTAACTCTCGAGTTGGGTACTCGGGGAGTGGAGTAGGGCGAAGAGGAGCTTCGTGACCGAACCACTATAAATCACCGTGTCCGGTTTGCGCCTTCTTACTTATCTCTTTACTTTCATTTCATTCGTTATCGCTTTATATTTATATTTGCATTGCATATATGTTTGTGTGGCTAGTTGCTTATGTCGTGATTGATTATGTATGTTCCATGGTTTGATTGTGCATATGTTGTAGTTTACTATATTCGTCTCTAGATGCTATATAATCATAGTTGACACTTTTCATATTACGTCACACTTGATCGGGAGTTTGATACAAAAGTTTTAAGTTTTTAAATGGAAACGTATTCACCCCCCCCCCCTCTACGGTTTCCACACTTTAAAA
>CP139507.1:456484770-456529557 GCA_021014915.2 Artemisia tridentata subsp. tridentata
AATATTACCATGCATGGAGACCAAGAGAAATAATTACAATGGAGAGGCAGGAATGGGGTTTCAAGGAGAACCATGAGGTGCATGCAGCTGCAGCTTTCACAATGACAAATATCCTTGAAGCCATCAAAAGGAACATCGATGAAAACCCGACAACTGCAAAGCCGTTGATTCAGCTGGGATATGGTGACCCTTCACTTTATCCTTGCTTTCGAACATCTACAACAGTTGAAGACGCGCTAGTTGAAGCAATTCAATCCGGTCAACACAACTGTTATGCTCCTAGCGTCGGAATAAATCCTGCTAGAAGGTTTGTTGCCTTCCATTAACTTTTCGAAACATACATCAAATTTTTTCACTAAGATGACTAGCTGACTCAAGCCTAAGTGTGCGTTTAGGGTCCATTAAGCCTAAAGTTATGATTATTTGGCTTATTGTCAAAGAACATGTTCTATTAATGTATATCATGAATAGATAATCTTTTACTATTTTAACATTTACGACTGTTCTTTTTTCCTTAATAGGGCTGTTGCTGAGTATTTGTCTAAAGATATCCCCTACAAATTATCAACTGATGACGTTTTTCTTACCGTTGGAGCAGAACACGCTATCCATGTCTTACTAACAGTTCTTGCTCGCCCTGGTGCAAATATACTGTTACCTAGACCTAATTATCCAACATATGAAGCTCGAGCTAAATTTAGCTCACTCGAGGTCCGTCATTTTGATCTCCTCCCAGAGAAAGGTTGGGAAGTTGATATTGATCGTGTGAAAGCATTGACGGATGCTAAAACCGTGGCTATAGTTCTCGTCAACCCCGGGAATCCATGTGGAAATGTTTTCACATTTGAGCACATGAAAAAGGTGTGGCTATACCTAAATTCATTTTTTTCTGCAATTTATCATATCACGTACTATAACTTAATATAAAAACATGTGTTAACTTTACTTAACCCAAAGATTGAATAAATAAGAATATAGCTAAGTTGTTGTTTTGAGGATATATGGTGTCTTATCACCAACTATTTTCTTTTTGGCTTTCGATAATTAAAGATTGCAGAAACGGCAAGACAACTTGGAATTCTGGTGATATCCGACGAAGTTTATGCCCATCAGGTCTTCGGGGAAATACCATTCACTCCCATGGGGGTATTTGGAGATATAGTACCCGTTGTGACACTTGGGACATTATCAAAACGATGGATCATTCCGGGTTGGCGTTTTGGCTGGATAGCGATTACTGATCCCAAACGCATCCTTCACAAAACTAGGGTACTTCTTTTAATTTCTTCATAGCCAAGTTCTTAACATTTAAATTATTTTTATAAATGTCTCCTAATGCACAAACTAGTTGTTTTAGTTCTCTTACATTTAATTTTAACTCAGATTGTTGATTCCATAAAGAGTTGTCTCATAATAACTGGAGAACCCCCCACTGTTATTCAGGTATATGATTCCATCTCCATAATGTTCAATTTTCTTTTAACGAATAATACTCACATGCATGCACACACTTGATTTGGTACTAACTCTCCAGGGAGCAGTTCCGAGTATCATGAAGAACACCCCAGACTCATTCTTTATGAATATTAATAAGTTATTAAAGGACGCCGCAGACATGGTTTATGAGAGGCTAAAGGAGATACCCCTTGTTACATGCCCACATAAACCAGACGGATCAATGTTTGTCATGGTGAATATTAACTATCAAGTAACTTATTTTCACTAAATACGATTTCTTAAAATAATATCCGACCCAATTATTTGCTTATACAGGTGAAGTTGAACCTATCAACTTTCGATGATGTAGTTGATGACAGAGACTTTTGTATGAAGTTGGCTAAAGAGGAATCTATGATTCTTCTTCCAGGTAATTAAATACTCGCAAACACTTATTTATCTTCGAACATGAAACTACAATCTTTTGGTTGGTGGTCACATTTCATACATACCGCTAGATCAAAGGCGCCTAAGTTAAATGAAAAATAACATATGAAACAGAAAATAATCTTCATTATATATATTTCATTTATATTACGTTATCTATGTATAATCATTTTTTTTTTTATTTTTTTTTTTTTGGTTACGTTATCTGTGTAGGGAATGCTGTCGGTTTGAAGAACTGGGTACGAATGAGTTTTGCTGCCGAGCCAAAAGTGCTTAAAAAGGCAATTGAGAGGATGAAAGCGTTTTGTTTAAGACATGAAAAACATCAGTAACAAGATATATAGAGTATAATGGCTAATTGTGCTTTCAAATTAAGGATGTCCAATATATATATTTCTTATAAATGTTTTCCCAAGAGGATTATCTATGTTATTTTTTTATCTTCAATTATTAAAAATTATATGGCTCGATTGATAAGCAAATCAACTATCCCATGTATGGTACACAATTTGTACCCTTGTAAGAATGTGCGGGATATAATGGATGTGGTCGAAATGGTGGCAGGAGGTGATAGTTGTAGACTTGTGGTCGGATCCCGGTGACTTCATGTTGGTTTTGATTGGGAGGTTATATCGGTTTTCATTGTAAGGTTATGATCAGTTTTGACTTGAAATATATGTAATGTATGTGATGATGCGTAAGAGGAACATGAAATTTGATAAATATGCCCTTGTGTGTCTGGCGTGTGACACTACAACATTCGACACTTTCGGCTGGGACTTTTTTTGCCTTTCGGCGGGGACATGTCCCCGCCAGTACCCTTTCGGCGGGGACATGTCACCGCCGAAACGCCGCCGCGGCTAGACCGTCGCTGATACATCCCGCGGTGACTTTTACACACTTTCCGCGGGGACACATGGGTCCCACTGGTTCTGGGTGGTCAAAGTTAGTCCAACGTGGCAATACTTTTCGGCGGGGACATGTCCCCGCCAAAAGGTATATAATTAAATAAAAAGTTAATTAATCAACTCATTAATTAATTTGATTATAGGATTTTCGCGGGGACATGTCCCCGCAGAAAACCATTTTAATATAGATTCTTTTTACTTTTGGCGGGGACGAGTCCCCGCAGAAAAGTATTTTAATATAAATCTTTTTTACTTTCGGCGGGGACATGTCCCCGCAGAAAGTACCTGACCCATTTTGCAGCAAATTGCTGCAAAATGGGTAATTCCAGGTTTTTTCCGCAATGGGTGCAGAAAAAACCTCTCCAATGCAGCATATATTACACAATCCTGCTGTTACCCATTTCACCAACTTCGCCAAAACAACAAACTCGCCAACAACACCAAATTAAAACCAAATTCGCTAAATACAACAACACCAAATTCAAACAAAATTCACTAAAAATAATATTAACTTCGCTAAACAATCCAAATTCGCTAAACATAATCATATGGATCCAAATACGCCATAAACGGTTCAAAAACCGTGATCCACATGATATTCTACAAAACTATACATAAGCTAGCGAGGAACAAGTTAGTTGGGAATCCTAACACATAATAATCCATCTAAATATACACAGCTATGTCCAATAAACCAAAACAAATATAAAGTGTCTCATCCGACCCATAAACTAATCCCCATTCTCCCCACCATCCCCATTACCCCCACTACCCCCAGCTCCCTGACTACCCTCCCCTGCAGGTCTAGACTCACCCGGCGATGCATTCTAGGATCCTGATGTCCCCGGCAATCCCGCTGCTAGCTCCCCAGGAAAACCCGGCTGTCTCCTCGCCCAATTCAGAATCATCTGCAAGAGTTCTCAAACGAAAAACTCGACAACCAAACGAAACAACTCAAACTAAACAACTCGACAACCAAACGAAACAACTCAAACTAAACAACTGGACAACCAAACGAAACAACCCGTTTATTTTTTTTTTGCGGCTACTTCCCGCTTTGCTGGAACTCGCACCATCTTTTCCCTTCCTTGCTCTCATTTCCTTGATACGTTGAGCTTCAGCAGCACGTTGAGCTTCAGCAGCACGTTGAGCTTCAGCAGCATCTAGCTCTTCCAAATACTCTCTATAGTACGGCTTTCTCCTCAACCATTCCAGAATCTTGTCTCTCTGCCACGGTGCACAGTTCTCATAAGAACCATATTCATCAAAAATTTCCCAGCCCCAATGAAGTATAATTTCATTATACAGGAGCTCGTGTGATAAAGCCTTTGACCATTCCTGTTCCGGCGTTAAACCATCCATTGTTATGTGTGTTTTTTGTGTGAATTTACGTGTTTTGTGATAACTTTATTATACGATATATATAAGTAAAAAATTGGCGGGGTAAAATGAAAATTTGGCGGTAATACTTTCGGCGGGGACATGTCCCCGCCAAAAGACACTAATTTTGGCGGCAATAAACTTACCTTTTGGAGCCAAAATAATTAAGCTTTTCCGCGGGGACATGTCCCCGCAGAAAGGTAGAGAGGGAAAAATGCGCGGGAACAATTAAGCGCTCCAAGTTTGGTCAAACTTCAACAAATATGTGAAATACTTTCGGCGGGGACATGTCCCCGCCGAAAAGGTGCGTTGAAAATTTTATAAATGGTCAGCGAGACTTTATGCCAGGTCAGCACATATTTTGTCGTTTAGTGACTTTCGGCGGGGACAGATGCGTCCCCGCCAAAACAGTGGTCGCCCGTTCTATGTTTTGTTGTAGTGCGTGTGACTCTCTTTTAACTAACGGACGTTGGTGTTTTGGATTACAATGTGCAACAGAGCAAACGGGGATTATTGGTCATATTCCGCGCCTACAAATTTGATCAACAGTGTGGATGTTCATGAAATTGAAGATGAAGTGTAAGATGCTTCAATAATTATTTAACAACAGTTGAAACTAATTTCAAAGGCCAAAATGCTACTAATAATTATCATAACTTCATAGATAAGCTGAGCTACATTTAGTTTATTAAGGGGTGAACAATACAATATTTTTGGTCAATAGTCACACATGCATATCCATCTTAAAATCTACAACAAAAAAACAAGGTCAGAAAACACAAAATGGTGACCTTTGACATTTTTAGCCGTCCTAATTGTTGCTTTAGGTCCTTGATCATGACTGCCGTCCTTGATCATGACTGGCATGGAATTTTCTCAAGAACTTGCAATGCCTCTTTCATTGAAGGTCTCTTTTGCGGGGTCATGGCTGCGCAATCAAAGCCTAACTTAATACACGTCAAGATCGAATCTTTTTTGTCCAAGTCAGTCGTAACAAACCCGTCAACTATCTTTAAGATTGTGGACTCATTGTGAGCGATTGATGAGCCTATGTTCCATTGACCTAAGTCTTTATTTGATAACACCTTTCCTAAAAGAAGGTCAAGCAAAATGATACCAAATGAGTAAACATCCCACTTAGGGTTAGGTTTCTCGGTCTTTTTTGACTCAGGTGCTTGATAAGGCAATGTGTTGCTATAATTAGCCAAGCGATGATGAGCACTGTTTATCGTTGTCTCTTCGCATGTTGAAATTGATCTCCTGCTGCTAGAGTTTCGAGCTGATGTGTTTGTCGTGCTATTTGGTTTACCTGATATCAACCACTCTAATCCAAAATCACTAATCATGGGATCCATTTCTGAAGTCAAAAGGATGTTACTTGGCTTTATGTTACCATGAACATGTTTCTTCTCATGGATGTAGGCTAACCCCTTCGCAATCCCTTTTGCTATCTTGAGTCGGACCTCGAAAGATAAATGACACGAAGAAGCCCCAACTTTTTCTGAAATTGATAGAATTACATTATTAGATGACACACAAGTTATAAAAATCAAAAAATTCTTTTAGTTTCTTCTGAAATTGTGATTCAAGAGCAATCTAACTTCGTAAGTTAGAAATTAGTTTATGAATTTATGTCTCCAAAGAGTGTTGAATATAAGCTATTATTCTTTTGTAAACTACACAAAAATTAGCCATAAAATGAAAACCTTGGTGCAGGGGCGGATTGAGGGGGTTCCAGGGGTACCCGTAAACCACATGGATTTTTATGTGTAGTGTAAAATTATATAAAAATGCCGATATTTTTAAAATGCATCAAGTCTCAAATTTTTGTGTTACAAATCTTCTCCAGATTTAATAAAATGCACCCTGTAACGATAGTAATAATCCGTCCCTACTTTGATGTTAAATAGCAATGCAACTGAGTGAAAAACTATGTTATAAAATCTAGGGCTAATGCCCACTAAATGTATCGTAGTTATCATGAATTCCTTTTATATGTACCGAACAAATTTTTTTGCTATTCTATATACTAAACTTGATTTTATTGTATTTTTGTGTACTTTATAACCATTTTGCCCCTATTTTTTGCTACTATATGTTTCATAGTTGTCATAAAGTACACAAAAAATACAGTAACAACAAGTTTAAAACATAGAGTAGCAAAAAAAAATTGTTCGATACATATAGTAGGAAATCATGACAACTATGATACATTATCGTGACATTAACCCTAAAATCTAATATAGAAATAGGTAGACCTATGTATATTGTTGTGGAAGTCCTTGAAAGAAAATGCACTTTTGAAATGTACATGTGCACTTGATTCATTTGTAAATCGACACTACTTTGATGTTAAATAGCAATGCAACTGAGTGAAAAACTATGTTATAAAATCTAGGGCTAATGCCCTCTAAATGTATCGTAGTTGTCATGAATTCCTTTTATATGTACCGAACAAATTTTTTTGCTATTCTATATACTAAACTTGATTTTATTGTATTTTTTGTGTACTTTATAACCATTTTGCCCCTATTTTATTGCTACTATATGTTTCATAGTTGTCATAAAGTACACAAAAAATACAGTAACAACAAGTTTAAAACATAGAGTAGCAAAAAAAAATTGTTCGATACATATAGTAGGAAATCATGACAACTATGATACATTATCGTGACATTAACCCTAAAATCTAATATAGAAATAGGTAGACCTATGTATATTGTTGTGGAAGTCCTTGAAAGAAAATGCACTTTTGAAATGTACATGTGCACTTGATTCATTTGTAAATCGACACAACAAGATGGTAAGGACCAAATTTTTTGGCGTATTGCATGTTCTTTTGCGTATGGGGAGATAAGGTGACATTCGAGAAATTCCAACAATTGAGAACCACAAACAAATGCAACATACATTTTTTGTGTTCTTCTAGTTATTATAAAAAAAAGTAAACACCTTAAAGTTATATTTTAACATACATAACTACAATACAAGATTATTCAAAATATATCGACATCGTGTTTTTAAATGATTATTAGTAATTTAATTCCAAATCAAATAATCTATAGTTTTTGTATAATTTTTATTAGGTGATGAATGATAATCTAAAACATAGAAGTTTATGCATGCATGTTAGCATTGATATAAGTAAGAAACTACTGTAAGTAGATAAATAGAATTGCAACGTACTATAGGCAGCACTCGTAGCTAAGCTTCCATTCGATACATAATCAAAGATCACAAGCTTCTCGTCTTCGCTCCAAACAAAACCGCGAACTTTCACCAAATTGTCATGTCGAAACTTACCCAAGACCCTTACTATTTTCTCAAACTCGCCCATTTTCTCAACTCTACACTCTCCAATCCTCCTAACGGCGAACGCAGTCCCACCACCCACCACCGTCTTATACACTATACTCTCGCCGTTAGACCCCAGTATATACGCTGACGCCTTATATAATGTCTCCATTTCTAACTCGGTCTCCCCATCTACCATAACCAAACATTTTTCTTTTTCTTCACTTTTAGTGACGGATTCAATTTCCGTCGTTGTTCCGGACATCTCATCTCCCGGGCACACATTGAAACATAAGCAAGTACTTTCAGTTTCTTTCGGATTTTCATTAATTTTTTCGATTTCTTTCGCGTTTTTGTTATTTTTCTTTCGTAATTTATACGCATAGAATAAACGAAATGCAGAAATTACCACTCCTGCCACAACAACGACCACAATAGCCACAATTTTTCCGATCTTAACATTCCGCCCACCGTTCTTCGCCTTTGTAGCTGCGCCCCTTTTCGGAATAACGGCAATTGCAGCATTCGTGGGACCCACGGACCCGACAGAAGTAACATTAGGTGGGTTTGAATGAAATGAAGGAACAATACACATTTTATTCAAAGGCTTCCCACATAAGCCTCTATTTCCAGCAAAATACTCTGCTTTCAAATTCGACAAACTCGCAGGAATCTCACCTGAAAAATTATTAAACGAAAAATCCGCAACCAAATTCTCCGGAAAATCGCGAGAAACCCCACCCGAAAAATAATTATGCGAAATATTAAGCACCCGAAGACTTTGCAACTCACTAAACTCCTCTGGCACCTCCCCGAACATATTATTATACGAAAAATCAACCGTTTCGAGGTCCAAACACCTAAAAATCGAAATGGGTATGCTCCCATTAATCGAATTATTCGACAAATCAAGAAATCTAAGATACTGAAGGTGACCAAATATTATAGGTATTGAACCAATGAGATTAGCATTAGGGAGGCTTAAGCCAATAACTGAGCCAGTTTTTGGTGCACAAGTGACACCAAACCATGAACATGGTGTAGTATCACTTTTATTCCAGTTTTGTAGGATTATTAAAGATGGTTGTGAGTGTTTTAGGGATAGTAAAGTTGTTCCATCTGAGTTTAGTGCAAAAATGGTATAAAAAAACAAGGGAAATGTGAAGAGAATGAGAGGGTGGTGAGGAGTTGTAATCATGATGATATGATTGTGATGATGATTTTGTGCCTCATAAAAAGTGAAGCATGAGGATGAAAAGATGTATATATAGAGAGAGTGTCACATGTTGTTATATTAAGATTAGGACTTGAGAGATAGAGAGATATTGGCTTTGTGTTTTCATAGTAAAAAACTTTTATAGTAATTGTTTGAGCATTTTTTATGGGAGGTAAAACATGGGTTTACTCAGCCGGGTTGAAAGGGTTGAATCGGTCGGGTGACCGGAAGTAAAAAACTCGGTTGAGACCGGAAGTAAAAAACTCGGTTGAATCGTAAACCGAAAGCTTGATCAACTAAGAAACCGGTTTTAAACATTGATAATGAGGATTGGCTTACTTACATTAAACCCTTTGTATATTTCAAAATTTTGTAATTATGTTTGTATTTAGGTGACTTGTGTTACGGTTTTTATTTTGAAATAAAACTTTTAGTATTAGAAATGCTTTTAGTTATGTTGGAGTATTGGAGTATGTGGTGTTTTTTTTTTTTTTTTTTTTTTTTTTTGATTAGTTGTGTAAATATTAATTTTAATAGTGCATAAATAGCTAGGTGGCATGGTCTCCGTGGTTAAGGATTTTTTTCTTATCTTGGTTATCTGTAATTGGCAAGAGTTTTTTCATCCTTGTAGTCTTCGCAGTTAAAGCCTCAGGAGGAATATAGAATGTGTAGCTTTGTTTATTTATAGATTTGTATTTGTACTCTTTGGCTTTTAGTGACTTATTAGTAGCTATTTTTAATAATTTTGTCGTTAAGAAGGAAAACAAATAGTGTATAGAGTAAATTGCAAAAATCGTCCCTAAAGTTTAGCCAAATTACAAGTTTCGTCCCTGATGTTTGGAAAATGCAAGGATCGTCCCGGTGGCAAACTTTTGGGGCAAAAATCGTCCCTAACCAACATCAAATGACTAAAATACCCCTGTCTTTTTCTTTTTCTATATTTCTTTTCAGTTTCTTACACAAATTGTCCTTGGGTTTCGCCAGGCTTTACAAATTTAGTCCTTTTTTTTAATTATTTATTTAACTATTAATATTAGTATTATTTTTTTATATATTTTCGTCCGTATTTTTTATGTTTTTTGCCGTTTTTCTTATGTTTTCATATGTTTTGTCAGTTTTTCTTACGTTTTTGTCCGTTTTTCTTACGTTTTCTTACGTTTTCATCCGTTATTCTTACGTTTTTTCCGTTTTCATACGTTTTTGTCCATTTTTATACGTTTTCACCTGTTTTCATACATTTTCGTCCGTTTTTCTTTAGTTTTTGTCCGTTTTCTTACGTTTTTGTCCATTTTTCTTACGTTTTTTCCGTTTTCTTACACTTTCGTCCATTATTCTTACGTTTTTTCACGTTTTTATACGTTTTTGCCCGTTTTCATACGTTTTTATCCGTTTTTGTTCGTTTTCATACGACTTTATCCGTTTTCATACGTTTTTGTCCGTTTTTATCAATTTTTCTTACGTTTTTGTCAGCTTTTCTTATGTTTTTTTTGTTTTCATACGTTTTTGTTCGTTTTTATACGTTTTCTTACGTTTTCATCTGTTTTATTTCTTTTTTCTTACGTTTGTTCATTTGTATCCGGTTTTGTCCGTTTTCTTACATTTTTGTCCGTTTTTATTTTTTTTTATCCATTTCTGTCCATTTTTCTTTTGTTTTTGTCTGTTTTTCTTACGTTTTTTAAGCTCCAGCATCTATTAACGGGGCGAAAACGTACAAAAACGGACAAAAACGTAAGAAAACAGGCGAAAACATATAAAAATGGATGAAAGCGTAAGAAAATGGGCGAAAATGTATTAAAACTTGTGAAAACGTAAGAAAAATGAACAAAAATGGATAAAACGGACAAAAACATAAGAAAAACGGCCGAAAACGATAAAAACGGATGAAAACGTAAGAAAATGGGCGAAAACGTATAAAAACAGATAAAATTGTATGAAAACAAATAAAAGCGGACAAATACATAAGAAAAACGGACAAAACAGAAAAAAAAAACTAAAGAAAAACGAACGAAAACGTATGAAAACGGAAAAAACGTAAGAATAACGGACAAAAACGTAAGAAAAAGGCAAAAAACGTAAGAAAAAGGGACAAAAATATAAGAAAAACGGGCAAAAACGGATAAAAATGGACAAAAACTAAAGAAAAACAGACGAAAACGTATAAAAACGCATGAAAACGAAAAAAAAAAAAAAAAACATAAGAAAAACGGACAAAAAGTAAAGAAAAACGGACGAAAACGTAAGAAAACGAAAAAAAAAACGTAAGAAAAACAGAAAAAAAACGTACAAAAACATATGAAAACATAAGAAAAATGGACAAAAACTTAAGAAATACGGACGAAAATGTATAAAAAATAATACTAATATTAATAGTTAAAAAAAATAAATAAAAAAAAAAAAAAAAAAAAAAAAAAAAAAAAAAAAAAAACTATATTTGTAAAGGCTGGCGAAACACAAAGACCATTTGTGTAAGAAACTGAAAAGAAATATAGAAAAAGAAAAAGACAGGGGTATTTTAGTCATTTGATGTTGGTCAGGAACGATTTTTGCCCTAAAAGTTTGCCACATGGACGATCCTTGCACTTTCCAAACATCAGGGACGAAACTTGCAATTTGACCAAACTTTAGGGACGATTTTTGCAGTTTACTCTAGTGTATAAATCATTTATGTTTAACGTTCTTTTAAGTATTAGAGAAAAATCGGCGACAACTTTTTTTAAGAAAGTGAAAGCTTAACGATGTGTTTAGTTGCTGAAAAGCTTTCTTCTTAGTACATAATTTTACCACTCTGTATTTCAGTTATTTATAAGAGCCTTTTCACGAGAATTGCTCACTGTTCAGTAACTAAATGCACTTTAAGTTCTAAAATCACTAAAAAAAACTCCACGATAAAAAAAAAAAAAAAAAAAAAAAAAAAAAAGCATGTAATCATACCATGCAATATCTCAACAAGGCTGTATGTTCTTCATGTTGGTAGCTTTTTATCACAGTTGATACATTACTTTACTTCTTCTTTGTTGAAATAAGTTTCTGATATTTACCTAAATATAATTATTAATTAAAAATAAATCATGTTGACTAAACATTACGGAGCATTTAAGTTGTTTTTAATAATATTTGATTTTGACCCACTAACCTTTTTAAATTCTAAGAAAGCATGAAAAAGTTTCTTGAAGTGAAAGCCATAAAAAGTATAACATTAAATTTTTTGTTGGGCTGCTTTTGGCTGTTTGTAAAGGTAGAACTGGGCTAAGACATTCCCTTTTTAAACCTTTTGTTGTTTTGTAAGAATTATAAAACTTATATAATTTAAAACTTGCATCAGTTAATATAAATTACTGAATCAAAGACAAATGAGTACTATTTCCCAAGTCATTTTGCAAACCTATGCTGAAAGTATATGCTATTTTTTAAAAATTTGAAATTTAAAACAAGGCTGATAAATTCAAGTTTGCAAGTAACGGCAACTTCGTAATTGTTAATGATGGTATTATTAAGCTATATTATGTGTGTCATTTGCTTTGGAATTAAAGATTCTACCATAGCTAAATCTTTAAGAGAAGTATTACAAATTTAGGGGCTGCTTGGTCAATGGTTCACTTTTGCTTAATTAGTACCCGTCATAACCAACGTTAAGTCATCAAATAAGCCGAACTGAGCTCAAACTTAAATAGAATGTATCAGGCTAAGCACGAGATGAATAACTCGAAAAATACAAATTATAAGAACTGCGTTCAACATATCAAGCTTATTAGAGAGCTGAATAGCTGAAAACGTATATATTGCAACTAGGGGTGTCATTCGGGGCGGGTCTATCGGGTTTTGAAAAATTTAAAACTAACCCGAAACCCGACCCGATAAGCTATCGGGTCTATCGGGTTCGGGTCTATCGGGTTTCGGGTTGTCGGGTTTGGCTTATCGGGTTATCGGGTTACTTGTTAAGGAAAAAAAAGTTGGTAATAAAGAAATTGTAATGTTATCTCCAATGAAAATTTCATCGAACTAGTGACCATTTGGTAGTATTTTTAAGACCATTGTATAGCTCGTTTTATTACTTTTTTTTTCATCCATCTAGCGACGTTTTCAAGAACTACGTAATTTTTAGTTGGTCTTTTGAAATCACTTCTCCATTCAATGAGTCCTAACACTACAATTAAAATTTCATGTTTTCCATATTTGAAACAATGTTTTAGAGATAAACTCACATATCTATCTGGTTAATGATCTTTTTATGCTAAACATATTTATTCAGTTCGATTTTAGTTTTAGTAGCTATTATTTTCATTTATTGGTTCCATTTCGGCTATACATTACAATTTTGTTAATATGCTAGTATATCTTATCGGGTTTATCGGGTCAACCCGATAAGAAATTAACTTGGACCCTAACCCGACCCGATAAGCCTATCGGGTCTATCGGGTTGACCCGATAAACCCGATAAGCTAGGTTGGACCCGAATCAACCCGACCCTATAAGGCCTTATCGGGTTCGGGTCGGGTTCGGGTCGGGTCGG
Organism: Artemisia tridentata subsp. tridentata; assembly: GCA_021014915.2. Lineage (NCBI taxonomy): Eukaryota > Viridiplantae > Streptophyta > Magnoliopsida > Asterales > Asteraceae > Artemisia > Artemisia tridentata. The sequence goes on from CP139507.1 coordinate 456,497,963, forward strand.
GTCAACCCATTTGACACCCCTAATTGCAACTACATTGCAGCTTGGCCCAAAAATATAGACTGCTAAGACTCGGTCATAAGCAAACAAATTTTAACGCACAGATTTCAAATACTGCAACGACCGTAAAACAAGAATCTTATAATATACAAACCTATGTAACAATATCAATAATCGATGATGTTGTTAAAGCTTATAACGATTAACAAATCAATTATCTTAACATCAAATTTAGTAATTCACCCCGAACGTAATAAGCTGACAAAAATGAAATCAACGATAAAGTAGCCAAAAGAAATATTTCAATAACTCAAAAAACCATGATTATAATATCTTGCATTCACAAAACTTTCACTCTCAAAAACTTACTAGCATCACTACAGACCGCTAGACGTAATATTGCCGCAGCCAAAGCATGTCAGTACTCGTGGCAAGGCAAATTAACCGCAATTCTGCTAAATTTGTTACCATGATATTAGGCATAAATCCCAAGCAGCCACAGCATGAAACCTGTAAGTTTATGTTACAGTATTTTGTTATATAAACACACAACATTCAAACTACATTATTTGAGAATCTTATATGAATTAATCAAAACATCTAGTGAAAATATCAGTAGTAAATTACACTAGAACACACCGCAAATAGAGAAAAATGGTGTTTAAACAGTAACGGTTTCATATTAGTTTTCGATTTGGAATATAGTTGATTTGACTTAGAAAGTCAAAACCAGACCGTTGCTTCGTAGTGTTAATAAACAAAAATGTAAATATTACTCGACTATCAACTTTATTAATACTACACATAAAATTATAAGGCCTTGATTATGAACATATCTGATATGGATCTCAAGAAAAGTTAAAAGAACGAATATATTGCAATAAGAACTGCCAAGGTAAACCACAATTTTTAGTTATGAATGCGTGAATCTAACTTGTATTATCTCTATACTCTAATGGGTAAAATAACAAAAAAACTAGCTAAAAAGAACAAAAGATATGTATCCCCGTGGCTGTTTCCGGACATTTCCCTGGCCATCCCAAGATCAACCAGCCAGCCAGCGAGGTTTGAACCGTGGTCTCTTCAAAGACTTTGGGGACACCTTACCACTAGGCCATGTTGGAGATGGTTACAAAAAAAAACCTATCCAATAACTAAGTGGGTCAAATGGGTCAGAGGTCGCCTGAATGTATTTTTAACGCATTCGACCTCCTAGACCACTTAAATCAAAGATTATATTATTATAATAATAAAGAAGTTTTTGTAATCATGCTTAACACATTATGCTGGTTCTTTTTTCCACCTCTACATTTTGCCAGTTCCCAGGATTAACAATTCAAGTTTTAAAGGTGCCAAGAATGAAAAGATTTACAGTCAATACATGTGAAAGCTCAAGGATGGGACAATCTACTACAAAATATAAAAATAACTGCAGTTACCGATGTCTACTGGCTATTAAATTGGCCAGTCTTATATAGCTATGATTAAAATCCTTGAACCGCATACCATATGCCTACTAGAATTTGCCATCTGCATCGTTTTATAAAATCGCGATTTGAAACAACCACTTCATTTATCAGCACTGGTGAGAGGGTGTTTGCATCTTTAACAAAGCACTTAATTTTCATCTGTCATTCCGTCAGATATTTTACATGATCAGACTTTTTATGTTTAGTTGGTCTCTAGACATTCTTTCTACTTATTTTCCTCTTATCCATCGATTTTCTGGACAATGTGAATCCACTTATTGTCTTATTCAGAAAGAAATGAACAACTATACACATTCAGACAATAATACTAGCCAGTTTACGGATTCTGCAGACAAACTTCAGAAACCTCTTAACATTCAGAATTGGTATCAGACGTCAGAAATTAATCACTTAAAAGAACAATCAGCTCCTAGATCTTTAATACTCTGTGTGTAGTAATATTCTTCAACAACTCATTTGTTCTTCAATATACTAAAATAACTACCAGCACGCGTATTTTATTTGCATAAGCATCCTAAAAAAACCTCTTGGCATAGAGCTTTTATTATGGTACACGACTAGTGTTAAGTAGGACAGAGGGATCTCTTACCTTCTTAACATGTACATATTGGCTACTGAGACTTTTGCTTGTGTGTTAATGGAATCATTCGTAAGACGGTATCGGCCTGCCTCATGACTGAATGAGCGATCTTATGTACCACAATCAACTTCTCATCCACTTGGGTCTGGAACCTTTCATATAAGAAAGGTACTGATAAACTCAGAAGTACCGCTGAAATAAAAATCAAAGAACTACGATATGTCATGGGAGTTCTATTATAAACATACAACGTTATGCACACAAATTTGAGAGGGGACCAAATCACCGATATAAACCAGCGTAAGGAAGTTAAAAATGCTGCCAATAAAAGATATCAGCCATAAGCTAGAAACAACCTGAGAAATCAATAGCATAGTATGTAACTGTAAATTCCAATCATAGCAAGTGAAACACAAAAGCGTCAAGAAAGACAGAAACTATGACATCGTACCGCAATCAAAGTTTTCAAGTTTCCATCAATTGCAATTTCATGCGCAAGTGAAAAAGCATGATTTATCCACACTTGCATCTCTTCAGCAGCGATAAGAACTGATTCCTCCGAAATGTCCAATTCAGGAATTGGGGGCAGAGGTCTATATATAGGCACACAATATAATATTCATTATCCTATTCTATTATACTTAAACAGAGAAAAACCGAGCACATATACTACACCAAAACAACAAAACCAATGAACCAAACATAACCTTGTTGAGTACACACGGAACTAGGCAAATACAAGTCCACAAACACTTATCAATAGTCAATAGGAAACATACTATTGCTTTTGAGGTGGAAAATTATTTTTCATATAAATCGGTTCTGTTCCACTTTGTTGATTCAGATAGTTCGGAAAATAGTGAAGACTGAATTCACATATTCAAATTTAAATAATAGAGAATCGAGGAAGTGTCAGTTTATGTAGACTTGTTGTGTGCTTTACTGTATAAATGCAATACATTACTGATCTCCATATTTAAAGAGTGACTGGGATTGCTTATTTTTCACTGCTTAATAGCATAAACAAATAACAGCTTAAAAGTAAGCAGTTCAGAAAATAGTGTTAGGCTTTCTTGTTCTGTAAAACAAGATTAATTTCATAGAAGCAGCTCCCAACTAGCTAATTCCTTATCTTTCCATAAATAAGCGGAAGTAGTTTGACACTCCAAACTGCTTATCTGCTTAGAAATAAGCAAGTAAGCAGAATAAATAAGCAATCCCAAACAACCTCTTAATCTCCAGACACAGAAGTTAAATTTATACTATAATATGAGTAGCATAAAGGCATTCACTTTAAAACCTTTCAGAATTAACATTGATCATGAATTACATATCAAAAATCATCAACTATACCAAGGGGGACAAATATGCATAGGAACATTGATTGGCACGCCTAGCTGATATTCCTAATTATATGCCTAAACCTATGTGTCAGCATGTTGTTCAACAAACCAATAAATTATTGCCACAATGCCACATCTATTTAGGGGTGTTTGTTTCAGCTTATATAGCCGGCTTATGGCTTATTTAGTTTTGGGCTTATGTTTCATAAGCTCATTTTTTGTGGCTTATTTTGAAACTTTTCGGCTTATTAGGTCTATCATTACTACTAAATCAAGTATTCAAATTTGCGGTATTGCCTAGTGAATCATTGATTTGTAACCAAAAAAAAAATAAATAAATAAATAACCTTTAACTTTTCAGCACAAAAAGTGAGCTTCTGAAACATAAGCCGAAAACCAAATAAGCCATAAGCCGGCTATATAAGCCTAAACACATACCCCCTAAATAAATGTATCCTATCATATCTTATGCTACTAGTATTCCTAATTATATGCCTAAACCTATGTGTCAGCATGTTATTCGTGACACCAAGGGACCCACTTCTTCACAAACTAATAAATTATTGCTACAATGCATATTAGATGACTCCGCATAAGCTAGAGAGTATGTCTTCAAATTATCTTCGACTCCTCTTACTTGAACTTTGCTTAGTTTGCTCGCTGATTTCATTATCAACGAGTCTTCTTATACTTGATCTAATTTATGTCTATATCTAGTCAGAGACCATTGGGCACTGAATTGGCCCAACATAATTATATGCCTGAACCTAAGTGTGAGCACGCTATTCATGATCGCAAGTGACCCACTTCTTCAGATAACCAATAAATTATCCTTCGCATAGGACCGGTATCCTATAAAAACACTCATTAACGAAAGAAAAAAATACCTATTAAGAAGGGAAGCAGATTTGGCCCAAAAGAACAAAATAACAACCAAAAGCAACAAATTATTGGCAACAAAAGCCAACACATTATACCCTCCTCCCTTTTCAAACAAAAACCACAAAAGCGTCGAAACGATAAAGACGACACCGCCTCCGTAAGCATTCCTCCATAGCAATATATCCGCAACTGCATTGAATCACATCAAACAAATCATTATATAAAACAATATATTGAATCAGATAAAAAAATATTAAAGAGGAATATGTATACGTGGACCGCCTCCGAGAGCTTCGTGGACAGATATGTGATTGTGATTGGTCATTGGTGAAGGTTGGTTAGGGTTTGGGTTTGGGTTTGGGGTGATGAAATGGTAACGGAATTAACGAACTTTAGATTTATAAGACAGAGTGGAAACAAGTGCAAAAAGCCAAAAAGTGTTGGGTTAATTAAATTCTAGTAAGCCGGTAGTGACATGCCCGTCTAACTAAATTTTCCTGAGCCTCTCTAATGTTTTTTTGATTCGTGTCTTGTACTACATGTTTGTATTATTGTGTACTTTGTGTGTGTTATATTATTTAATTGTCTTTTAGTTGTCGCGGGTCCGGCTTTTGAGTATACCAACTTGTGTAGGATAAAAATGCATAAAATGTTAAGAGTGTGATAAGTGTTTATCACGTTTTTTACATTTTGTACTAGTAAACAGTAAAGATTCTATTTCTTTAAAAATATAAAGTAACTGCAATAAGCAGTTTTTTACATTCACAAAACAAAAACATAATTTTACTACACACAAAAATATAAACTGCTAGCAATAAGCTTAAAGAAAGAATCAAGTGCGGCTATTACGGGTTTATAACAATGTCGAGTTCACCATTTTACACACAAGAGGTAATAAATTTTACATTTTTAAAATACGTTACGTTTATAAAAAACGACAAAAAGACATATCGACATTTTTAATAGGCTCAGATTATTATCGTTTTATCATTTTGGCTGCAAATTTGAAGGTTGCAAAGTGGAAAAAAAACTCACAGATCTGTTTTTCACCAACAGATCACCATCACCAAGAAGCCAAAAACATCACAAATCACCATCACCAAAAAACCAAAAACATCACAGATCACCACAGCAACGATCTATGTAACCCAAACACACTTTCTTCCTACACCAATGACTGAACAAACAAACATAAACATAATCTTTGATGTCCTTTTACTTTTTAACATACACCATCAGTCCACATTTACCACTTGAAAAAAAAAAAAAAAAAAAAAAAAAAAAAAAAAGTTGTAACAATCCATAACCTGTTATATTTAGGTCAAAGGATCACTAAAAAATCTATACTTGTTTTTCACCAACAGATCTATACTCGATCTAAACAAAAAATACAAAACTCGATCTAAACAAAAAATGCAAACCTCGATCTATACTTGTTTTTCACCAACAGATTTATACTCGATCTAAACAAAAAATACAAAACTTGTTTAAATCTTTATTTTTTTTCACAGCCACGATCTATACTCGATCTATTTTAAATCTTTTTTTTTTTTTTTTTGACGGGGGAGGGTTGTTTTTCACCACGATCTATACTGAATAGTGATGTGAGTTGTAAGGTTGTATAGAAAACAAAGAGTGATGTGAGGGTGGTGGCGGCGTGGCTATGAGGGTTGTCGATGGTGAGGTGGTTTTTAGAGCACCAGGTGTGGAACTAGTTGTGGCTCGCCAGTCCACGCTGGCTTCCTCGTTGAGCCTCGCCACGACACCGACCCCCCTCGTTTTTTTGGCCACTCAACATCCCGTCGTCTGCACGGCGAGGTTAGTTCCTGACATTATTACCAGTTTGTGGGGCCCAAGTGTGAGTTTATTCCTTTTTTTTAATTTATAAATGGGTTGTGGGTTGTGTGTGAGAGTGTGTGTGCAGCGAGTGTGTGTGTGTGTGTGTGTGTGTGTGTTGAAGAAGATGGGTTGAAGACGGGTTGTAGGTTGTGTGTGTGAGAGTGTGTGTGCAGCGACTGTGTTGGGTTGAAGATGGGTTGTGGGTTGTGGTGAAGAAGATGTGTTGTGTTTGAGGTTTTTTTTTTTTTTTTTTTTTTTTTTTTTTTTTTTTTTTTTTTTCTGCTTTTTATAATTTTGTTTAAAAAATGAAATAAAAAAAATAAAGTTGTAAGTGGTGGGTCCAAATGAGTAAGTTGAGGTTAGTTGTGAATGAGGGGGTTAGTTGGGGAGGTTTGTAAAAAAAAAAAAAAAAAAAAAAAAAAAAAAAAAAAAAAAAAAAAAAAAAGTTGTAAAAAAAAAAAATTGTTTTTTAAGTTGTAACAAAAAGTTATTTTAAAAAAAAAAAAAGTTGTAACAAATAATTTTTTTTTTTTTTTTTTTTTTTTTTTTTTTTACAAATGAAAATATAAGTTGTGAATTTTTTGTAAAAAAAAAGTTGTAATTATTTGTTTACGAAATACTTGTTACGTTATTTTATTTTGCATATTTTTAGGTATTCAGTTCTCCCGAGCAACTAACTGATTGGGTGCAAAATATAGCTCGAGGGATCGGTTTTGTTATTGTTAAAAGAAGAACCAAATTAGAGAAGGGGTATTTGTACGAAATCAATTATGGGTGTTCAAAGGGTGGGAAGTATGAACGTGAAGGTTTAGAAGATGAAATTCAACGGCAAACCAGTACCTCTAAAACCGATTGTCCATTCAAATTGGTGGCAAAATATTCTAAAACACAAGATTTTTGGAGGTTGAGGGTGAAGTGTGATAGGCATAATCATGATTTTGCAGAGTCGTTGCATGGTTTCCCATATGTAATGCGATTAAAGGATCATGAGTTCAGTTTGGTGAAACAATTGACAGAGTATCACGTACCACCACGTCATATACTTTCGTCAATAAAGGACCGTAATCCGGATAACGTGTCTAGCATTAGAACTATATATAACGCACAAAATAAGATCCGTGGAGCCATAATAGGTAATCGAACTCCAATCCAAGTCCTTTACTCACATTTGATGCATTCAGGTTATACATATTACGAGAGGGTAAATGAGCATAATGAGCTTGAGTAACAATTTTTCGTTCAACCCACGTCATATGCTCTATGGTGTACATTCCCTAAAATCATGCTAATAGACTCCACATACAATACCACGTTGTTTAAATTTCCATTTTCTGAAATTGTCGGAGTAACTTCAACAAACAAAACATTTTCAATGGCGTTTTGCTTTTTAGACAAAGAAAAAGGGCCTAATTTTCAATGGGTATTGCAATGTGTGAAGGAGGTGATAGACGAAGACTATTACCCGTGTAACACCCCAACCCGACAAGGGTAAAGATATCACAAATATATGGTTTCATATCAGAACAACATAGTATCCATAAATCAAAATAGCGGAAGTCAATACATAATCCAATAATAAGTCAACATGACTTATATCCAAATGAAAGGAAAATAAAGAAGTACATGAGTTCAATGCCTAAACAATGGCAACATAAAGTCCAAAGAAATCAAATGGTAGATAAGCTATAAAGAACAAGCTCCACTCAAGTGCACTCAACCCCAAAGCCTTGCCCAAATCCTAGCTTAATTACCTGCCGCGGGAAAAGAAAACGCGGCTGAGCTACTAGAGCTCAGTGAACAGATATAACGTAACAAGCAGTAGCATAATGAATAATACATGAGTAAATGAGAAAGGAAGCATGAGTACATGGTAAGAATACATGGTGTCACAAGGTAAAGGATAAAGGTGCATGGTAAAGAAAGGTCAGTAATCCACTACGAGCCCATAACATGAAATCATAATCATAACCATAGCCATAAACATGTAGAGGGGAGACCTCTTAGTATCCTGTAAATATGAGGGGTGTCCTCATCATGGGTTGGAGTAGCTAGCTCCCGGAGTGTGAAAGACGTGTATCGCACACACCATCAGTCACCATGAATATCATAACATAACATAACATAACATGTACATGAACAAATCTAGGATGCATCCATACGCCCCAGGTGGCCATAATCTGCCTCTACGTAAACATGACATGCAGGGACGGGACAGGTCATCACTCTCCTGCCCTAGAGTCATGCCATCGGTGCATCGACTGACATGGACATGAAACCCTCATGCCTAGTGAGTGGCTCGTAGTATCAAACTGAGGGTAAAGGTCAAGTATCATGAATCATGTTTTAAGTTTACTTGCATAGGTCAATATCATGTTTCATAAGTTCATAATCATGGTTCATAATCATGGTTCATAAGCAAAGGTTCATGGTCAAGGTTCATAAGCAAAGGTTCATGAATGAAAGGTTCATAATCATAACAGGTTCAATATCATGGTGGTTCAATAATCGAAGTCATAATAAGAGAATGAAGGCCTCTTATCAAAGAAGCAGAATATCTGTACCTTATTGCTTGACAAGGATCACACTGAAAAGATGATAACGAGCACAGGATTACTCCCTCTTCACACCTAGAGGAGTAAAGACATGATTACTAAAGATCCCATTTCCATATTAAGTAACTTTCTATTTTTAGCAGGTTTCCATTTTTAGAAAGTTTCCTTATTTAGTAAGTTTCTATATTTAGTAATATTTCCATAATTATAAATTAGGTTAAGTTAATATTAGTTTTATTCAAGTTTACACTTTATACCCTTGAGGTTTCATAATTTTACATGTTTGGTCCCTTAGTTAATAAATTTACATATTAAGCCCTTACTTATTCATGTTAACATGTTTAGTCCTTAGTTTTATCAATTTACATATTATATCCTTATTTTAAGTGATGTACGATTCATAACCCTTATAAAATAGATTTTACAACTTTAGTCCCTCATGTTATAACAATTTCATTATTAGTCCTTATTTTATATAATCAACCTTTAATTAATAATAATTTCACAATAGTCCCTTAAATTATCAAAAGACACATGGCATTTTAAATATGATTAAATACACGAATGACCCATAAGTTTCCCAAAATTACAAATTTAGTCCCTCTAGTTTATTTAATTAAAAATCGATTTATAAAATTTAATATATATTTCAAATAAACCCTTAAACATTTATTTTACATAAAAAGGTCCTTCTCATACTTTTTATACGACATGCCACAATATTTATAAAGTTCCAAAAGTGACCCACAAGTTTTATAAAACACAATTCGACCCTTATACTTTTTAGAACAAATCGAATAACCTATTTTAATTCCAAAACCAAGCCCTAATTCACACCAATAATTATCTCATGATTACATGTCATTCAATACCCCAAAACAAACCCTAATTCATGTTTATAAACCCTAGATCGATCGAGTACATATATTTCCCAAAATATTTCTTAAATCCGGTTTTGATCTTAATTCAAAAATAATTCTTATAGGCCATGACAAATCGAATTTACATTTTTCTCATGTTCATATATTTATAGAGTGTCGACTAAAATTAATCACAATGTTCCATTCGGTCGAATACCTATATTTTATATCTATGGTTCGATTTATAGAATTTAATCACCAACGATTGAAAGATCATGCATGAGTCGAACTACACATTTTTCTTAGGTCTCATATGATTGATAAGTTATGGGAAAAATACCAGATCGAATGTTTGACGTGTAGATTAAGCGTATAATATTTGGACCTATCGAATATAGCGCTCGACACCAAGAATTTCACCACGATCACCACAGCCACTCCACGACCTTGTAATCATTTTTCACAGACCATACATGATGTGAGGAACGTGAGAAAAATGGGAAATGAATTTTACATTGATCAAAATATTAAAAATGGAATTCTTACCTATCGAGTGGAACAAATGAGAAAAATTCGACAACTTGAAATACCGACCTCCACAATTCGAAAAGCTATTTTTCTAGGCTTCTTGAGACCCTTAAGAACACAGGAAAAATAGTGTTGCACTTCCAGAAATTCGAATGGATGAAGGGAGAATTATTTCGTGTATTAGGGTTCGATCGGTTTGGAATTTTGAGAGGAAAAAATGTGTGTGCTATGTGAATTGTGAAGTGACCGAGTTTTAGGGAAATAAAAGACCAAGATTTCGGGGTTTTGGTCAAATGATTTAATGGCATGATTATCTCCCCTTAATTTCCATTTAATTCCATTAAGTTTCCTTTTTATTAATTCATAACTTTGAATTTAAATTCTATATTAGGCGCCCAAGGGCAATTTGGTAATTTCATGGCTTGCATAAATGTTACATGGTGTTGTTAAAATTACTTGGGATCATAATTTGTTCATTGCTAGAAGTTTGGGATTTTATTTGTGCTTTACAAATGTTTTATTTAGGTTTTAAATTCCCAGGGGCATTTTGGTCATTTTACATGTTATAGAATTTCAGGTATTACAACCCGCGTGTTATCATTACTGACAGAGATTTAGCGTTGGTTGGGGCATGTAGAGAAGAATTCCCGAACGCTAACAAATTACTTTGTCGATGGCATATTTCACAAAATGTGCTTCAGTATTGCAGAAATAGATGCAAAACGCTAAAGGAGTATGAGTCCATTAAAGGAACATGGGATTGGATGGTTAAAGCTCCGACACGCGACATATTCTTGCATTATTATGAACACCTACAAGAGTTATTGGACGAACATGCAGATACTTACTTATTAATTCATCGTTTTTATTATTTAATAAATAAGTACCCGAATAACTTTTTATTAATTCATTGTTTTTTCAGATATTTCTTCATATCTGAATAACTGGCTGCAAGGTTATTCAGAAATGTTTCTCGCGTTTATTACCGATCAATATCGCAGCTATGGCCAGTCAACAGCATGCAGAGTTGAGAGTCAACGCGCGTTGTTGAAATTATACTTGGGCAACACACAGTCCAACTTAGACACGTTGTTACGTTCGATCGATAAGATTATCATTGCGCAAGAAACTGCGATAAAAGAAACTCTTATTAGAAGCAAAAACGAGAAAATGAATAAATGTAGTATACCACTATTTGCAGAATTGTGGTATAAAGTTTCCAAATATGCTTTGGAACTCATTTTCGATGAACTCCAACTGTCGATCACCGCAGAAGAAAGTAGTCATCAGTTGCGGTCAATTTATGGGCTACCATGCTGTAACCACTCGTAAAATTTCCTATTTACTTTACAGAATTATTATCCTTTTTTCACGGGTAATTTTTTTTATTTGAATGTATCTCTCATCTTATGTGACGTAGATCACATCATTGATAAACGTGCTCCCACAAGACCTGCCTAACAAACCTAATGTTTATTTCATAAACATCATGATATAAAAACATTACAGAATACCATTTACCATTTTACGATAAATCTCTAACAAAACATTCATTATCTGAATAGAGTTTCTAGGAAACCCTAAAATTTACCACAACACCAAATATGAACAACTAAACCTCATAACATAAAAATACCACATATCTGAGTTAATGTACAAGTTCCTAAAGCACTAGAAACCCTAATTCTATTTTGTTCCCGATAAAACCCTAATTTCACATAAGTGTTATTTTATGCATTCATTTCACAAACCCTAATTTATTTCTAGAATATTTTTACAAAATATAAAGTTTACAAGTTATTTAAGCTAGAATACAAGTCATTTATGCATAAAATCATTTATTTGCAAAACCTTTATTTAAAATCTCATTTATACTATTTTTAAAGCATAATTAACAAACTATACATGCATAACTTTTATAAATTATATTTTCTAAACCCCTTAAATATTTTTACAAGTCTCTAAAGCCAAAGTACAAGCACCTAATGCATAAAAACCAAAAATCGTATTTATTTACTTTTAAACATGATAAAAATTTACAATTAATTTTTATAACTTAATAAATCATTAAACTTATATTTTTCTTAAATTCTACATGATAGTACAACTCTATTAAGCATGTTTTACAACCTTCATAAGCTCAACATATTTTCCTTTCATTTCTTTAATAATTCGATTCATACAAATATATAAAAGACCATAAATATTTTTCTAAGTAATAAAACACTTAAACTAAATTAGTTAAGATCCCTAAACCCTCAATACAACTCCCTAAACCCATTGTACCACCCCTCAAAGCCCTATTCGACTACCTTCTTAAAAATCTTGTTCGAATGTAACATGAGAACAAAACCAAAATTTCATTCTAATGATACAATGAACCTAGCCCTAGACATAATCCATACCCTCTCCTAAAAACCCCTCCACATGTCACCTTTCTTCTTCAAGATGCCTTCCTATTGGTAGTTTAAAACTATGGCTATAGAACCGGCCACATCACCCTCCTTCTTCCCTCCTCCTCCTCCTATCCAAGTGGCTATTTCTCCCATTTCTGTCAGCCTCTATATCAGTACATGTCTCCTTATCACCTTCTTACTAAACCCTAATTCCTACTTCTATAAATAGCAACCATGTTTCAACCTTCCATTTCACATTCATACGATCCAAACCCTAGAAACAAACCTTTTCCATTTCAACCCTAAACACAGTCTTAAATACACTCTTAACACAAACCTAGGAGTCCAGAAGAGAGAAGGAACATTGGGAAAACAAGGTCGAATCAATACAAGTCCAAAAACCCTAGTCGATCACCAACCTAAGTAAGTCACTTAACTCTATTTATATTTCCGTTCTTTTATGTTAATTATACTTAGAAACATCTAAAACACATTATTACATAATCACTACTAACAAATGAAATCAAAAACCAAAATATAATTCTTTTTCTTTTAGTTTCTGTTCGAGCAGTACATATAAACGCACCCTAGTTATTTGATATTTGATCTAAACAAATCATTAGTATGATAAACATGATTAAACATATCAATATATACCTAAAGTAATCATATCATCTTAGTTAGAAACCCTCAAAACCCTAAAACCTATATCATGTAAGGTTTCAGTGGTTCTGTCGAGTGGAAACCAACCCCCACAGCCCTACTTTCAACCTGAAAAAACATGAATTACTGATCTCTGAAAAATATAATTTTTGGTATTTAAGAAGTTCACCTAACAAAGATAATTGAGAAACAAAAATCATTAAAAATGATCAAGTATTAAAAAGTTATTTAAGTACAAAGTCTTGCCCATATCGCAAAATATAAATAAAAAATTTCCAGTTACTTAATTTCCAGTTCTGTCGCCCATGAGCCCAACTTGCGTCCTATTTTTCAAACCCCATATGAACTCTAAAAATTTTAACTTATGGGCATGATAGAGTCGACCTAGCAAACTTAATTTAGAAGAAAGAATTAAGTAAAATCATTGATCGAGTCAAAAGTTATTAGCGTCTAAAGTTGCCCCTATATCGCTAAAGTAAAAACCTAAAAACCCAGTTATTATTTTTCTATTCAGTCGACTAACCCACCAAGTTCCAACTAAGTTTTCGACCCCTTTTAGACCTTTAAAAATTCTGAGTTTCTGGCATACTACAGTTCATATAGTGAACTATTTTTAGAAAGAAATATTTTGAAAAACCGTCGAGAGGTTCAAAAGTTATTCGAGTTCAAATTTGGTCGATCACTAGTCTAAAACCTATTTTTAGAATTCCATTTAAAATATGTTCGACTACTCAACTTTTGGAACATATTTTGAACACCAAACGAATTTTATAAATTATGATCTCAGACATGTTTAAAGTCGACCTAGCTGCCTTTTATTAGAAACTGAGAACACAAAAAATCATTTAGTATTCGTTAAGATATCGATGTCCAAAGCTCTAGCCAAGTCATGTATAATCTAAGTGTGATTTTTATTTAATTAAAGTTTTCAAGTGTTAATTTTGTAAATAAATATAATCAAGGGTATTTTCTGGCAATAACAAATAAAAAGGGGTGAAATTGTTATTTTTGAAACCTGAGGGTAGACATTGTCATTTTCCAAAAGTCCAGGGTGTGAACTGTCAATTGACCAAACCTTAGGGATTAAAGCGTAACTTTTCGTAACTATCATTTTCATCCTTTCTATTTTGTTTTCCCAACACTATATTAACGTAATATTAACGAACAAATAAAAGAACGAAAGATAAATTTTAACAAACAAACCAAACCGAAACTTACAGATAAAAGATAAGATAAAATCTTACTTTTGAAACTACATATTGACTCAAGTAAGCAATTAATCATCAACCAAACAACAAAACAGAATGAAACGAAATAAACTATAATCATCTGAATATGATTACTAAATATTGGCATAACAACCCAGGTTCCTTGTCCGGAGACGTTTATCAACTTTCTTTCATTTTGTTTTTCATCCAGACTGCTCAGGTGAGTTCATAGTCCCACTTTTTATTACGTTTTCTAAATATGTGGGGAGATACATGCTACCAAACCGAACATAAGTATTTTCTGTATGATTTCATGATTAATATTGCCTAAGATATCCCATTTGTGTTGCTAGTTAAGTAACCAAATGCACCCCATTTGTGTTAGCCGGATGGATAGTCTTTGTACTAGCCGGATTGATAACCAAATGCACCTTATTTGTGTTAGCCGGATGGATAGACTTTGTGCTAGCCAGATTGATAGCCAAATACACCCATATTTATATCATTTTATGATATCACACACACACCCACACACCCCGTTAACGTTTGAGTTCCTGAAACTTAGGGCAATATGTTTATTTCCGAATTACTTTCTATTTAACTTATGTTCAAACTGATTTAACTTTAAACGCTATGAATTCACTCAACCTTTGTGTTGACCCTTTTAGCATGTTTATCTCAGGTTATTGGAAGCATGGCATGGCACGGGATTGGCTATGGACTGTCTATTTTGTTATCATTCAACCAATAACGTATTTTCATTAATGTATTTCGGAACCTCCTACTGGGACCTGAATATTGTAACTCTGATATAAATAAATGAATGATAACAATTTTATCTAAAAACGTCTCTTTTCGAGTCGTTTTCTATCATCATGACTGTGAACTGTTTAGTAACCCCCAACTTATATTTCCGCTACGAATATCGAAAACGGGGGTGTTACACATGCTTTCACGAACTGCTTTACTATCGAATTCATAGTAAGTATATTAAATTTATGACTATCAAGTTATTTTCCCCATTAATATCAGTAATTTATATGAGTCACTTTTAATGAATGCATAAATGGCCATTCCACTGGATAGAATTGATATTTTTTGGAGAACCCTATCTGTTACGTGGCTGATGTGCGTGTGTATTGCTCTACTTCTTTTATATCCACGGCAGCGGCTCCAAAGACTTGGTACACGCGTGATGTCGTTGTGGTTTTAGCAGTATTCAAGTTTTAAATTTATATTTAGCCGACTTATCAATAACACACACTTTAACGAGCAGTGTACCCGGTCAGTATGAATATAATGGTAAGTAGAGTGTCGATCACTAAGAGTGGAACGTATTATCTAGTTATTCTAATCAGTATTTTAATATCTCAAGTTAGCTATACAACCTAATCTAACGCAAGGGGGTTCAGCCTGAGAGACTGGCACGGTTTGGTTATGATTAAATAATAAACTAAACTAATGAGCACGAATCAGCGATTAGCACACACGTACACAGATAGATACTTTAGACAATAAGAAGACCTGTCCTGATAATTAAGTAGCTTGTCACTTGTTTTATTGCTAGTTTTATATGAAGTGTATAGTTCGATGCGACGCATCGAGAGTTAAACCTTTCTCGTTGGCTCTAATCTTATCGGCGAGTAAACCCTTAATGATTACTTATGTCTATCCCACTTATCCTAGAAACGATAGAATAAATAGGCGAGGAAGGGGCATGGCGACCCAAACAATGCTCAGCTAGACACAGAGGTTATCAATGCACTAATAAAAGTCACCAAAGAAATCAACATATAAACTTTAATTAATGGGAAAGCAATTTTAAGGGGTGCCCATGGTTTTCCGTAGTCACATGGAATCGGCCCATCAATCCTGATGAATTAAAGTGTACTAATACAATAAAACAAAACTACTTAATGAATTGAATACATGCAGGACCTTCTTACAGCTCTTGTATCTTCGTTTAGGGTGTGTCTTGTGCTGCTAACACGTCTGAATTCGGCCTTAGGGTTTTGTGGTCTTCGGTCTTCTTGTAAAACTAGCCTCTCGAAATTCGTCTGGCCTTGGGGTATTTATAGTTTCTGTCTGAGGGTTAGATGCGGCGCATTGACTTAACTTCGCGTGGGGTCCAAGATTAATATATTCAGGAATATTCGTACACCGCCTTAAGATGCGGCGTAACTCCATTTTTCTATGCGGCGCATGTCCTTTGCCGTCTTGGATTGTAACTTGTGAAATCTTGATAGTGATGCGCCGTATGTAAGAAGTAGGATGCGGCGTATCTGGAGCAGAATGGTCTTGATCTTGTACATTTCAGTAGACTCTTAATATCTTGCTTGTTTTGCTCCATAATTAGTCCAAAATCGCCAAGTTTCACATAATACTTGTTTTTACCTGAGAATTACAAAAGTAAACATTAACGTATCAATTCTCACAGATAATATAATAAAACAAGTCAAATAAATAAGATAAATGATGGTAATAAAATGTACTTATTTGAGTTCATCAAATATCCCCCCACTTGAACTTTACTTGTCCCCAAGTAAACCTTAGAATAAATCTTATGAAAATGTATCCTAAAAGATATTAGGATTTATTTTTATATTAAAGCATGTATTCGTTTTGTCACAATTGCACAACCAAACACTTAACGAATTATAAGTAAAATAAAATATTTTGATAAAAGCAAATCTAATCGTTTAACTGTCCAGTCGTGACGAATATTCTATCATAAGCTTGGCAAGTATACGCATCTCCCCCACTAAAGCCAAGGAATAACAAGTCTAAAGCGGTAAAAAGGGTTTTGTTGGTTAAGGGTTAATCATTCTCCTTAATCTCTATCGATCTCAAATTCCAGAAAAGGCGACAAAATCACAAATACATGATCGAATCCACGACCACGATACTTGCAATTGCTCAAATCCTTAACTCGAATGGGCTAAAGATAGGACCAAGTAATCTTCACCAATAATATGATATCAAAAAGGGCGACAAAATCATAAATACATAGCCGAATCCACGACTACGATACTTAAGATTGCTCAAATCCCTAATCTCAATAAATCAAATGTTTGGATAAAGAATGATATAGGGTATGGATAATATTTGGGATACAAATTGGTGTAAAATGAAAAATAAACAAAACAGATAAATTAAAATCCTAAGTGTGGTAAATTACTTTCCCAACCATCCCATGAATAAGACTCATATCATTGAATAACTCACGCTTTAACACTTGAAACACACGCTTTAGGTAGACACGAATTATACTCAACAAGATCTCAATCAAAGAATAAACCTTAGTTGGCGTTCCCATAACGGCCAACTCCCATTCAATCCATATATATAATATATAACAAGTAGTGGTGATATCGACCACTTAATACAAAACTTTACATAAGTTGGTTAAAACAAACTTCCAACTCTTTCTCTTTTTTTTTCGATTTTTTTTTTTTTTTTTTTTTTTTTTTTTTTTTTTTTTTTGACATCAACATATAAATGTGTAAAATTTCACAACTTTTCTATCACTTTCTTTCCGGATAATTTTTCCATACTTTTCATACTTTCAGAAATAACTGTAATAGCGAAAGTAGTAAACACACGAAAAATATACTCAAAGATATACAATATTTACTTTCATACCAATTGCATTGTGCAATTTCCTGACTCAACCAAAGATAATGAATTACGCACGCGAACACAAGTAATGTAAGGAAACACACTTTGCCTAAAGCAATTAACCAACCACGGATTTTAATCTACAGGGTAGGCTAAGGTGTAAGGGTGTAACGAAACATTATAACAAAGGTGTAAGAAACGAAAGGAATGGCTCTGAGTGTTTTTCTAGGGGTATCTTACTCTAAAAGTGAGAGTAACAAAAGGTTTATACGGGGGTTAACTAACCAGTGTAGTTAGTTAATAACACATAACATATATAGGCTTTTTGGGTGTAATCCTAGAAATTTACCAATTTAGACAAGTCATTCCAATTATAAAGATAATACTTATTATGGTGGTCTCGAATAGTATACAAGCCAAGTTCTAAAGTTTACAAGTCACCGGCACACTCATAGATTTGTGAATTTTGAAAAGTTCACAATTTTTGAAAATAATGTTATGTGTGCAGCTATGTAATTTAGACTTTAAACAAAAACATGCTAAAAAAAATTTAAATTTTGATATATTAAACGCATTTTAAGCATATTTTGAAAAAGTTTAGGACAAGTAAGTGTTCTAATTCTCCAATCCCCCCACTTAAGTTAAACAACGTCCTCGTTATTTGTGTCAAAGGTTAAAAACTGGAAAATAAAAGAATTAGAACAGAAAAACTCCCCTGAGATTTGCTCGGTATGATCCTCCATTATTCGTATAAGAGCAAAAATCAACTTTCTTGTGGATGAGAACGTTTAAGCTTCAAAAATGATGTATCCACAGAAATGCAGGAATCTATAATACCATTCAGACTTTAACACACCTGAGTTAAGAAGGTTCAAACTTGCATAATACATTAGTAGTTAGTAAAAATAAAACTTTAAAAAATTAAAATGAAAATCATTAGGTCAGTCGATACGCCATATCTTATGGAAGAAGATACGCCGTATCGAGCCTGGAATAAATACGAATCAGAATAGAAGATGCGTCGCATCCTTAACCAGGGATGCGCCGCATTAAAATACTGACAGAAAGTTTTTAAAGTCAAAAGTAAAAACGCAGAAAATTAAATAAGATATGACCAATGCAGGCGATGCGTCGCATCTTAGGATGGAGATGCGCCGTATCTTCTGCGGGTCTGACAGACTCGACACAGAACAGAATAGTAAAAATTCTCCGGGTTGTCTCCCGGTCAGCACTTGTCTTTATTCCAGAGTCTTCAAGTTAGACTGACGTTCAGCTCCTTATTTTGTTCTTGTTACGTGCCATCCTTCTTCTTTCATCCGAAAGATGTTCCCGTATAGCTCCGCAACATTTTCTTCCGTTCGACTTAATCTAATATATGCTTTGGTCTTCGTCGCAACATATTCCTCATCAGGTCCCAAAGAGTATTTGATGACTTTAATTTTTTCAGAAATAATCATGGGTGGCTTATTATAAGGGATCCCAAGTAGTCGACACTTTCTCTTGATGAATTCTTCTTCGTCTTTATCAACAAACTTGAAATAAGGATCCTCGTTCAAATAGTCATCAAGTTCATCAATCAATTCTCCTCGCGACTCATCGTTATTAGCAGAGGGATCATAATTAACCACGTTAAAGGATTGATAATAATCTTGAATCTCATCCCACTCTCTTTTCAATTCCCATTGCAAGCGTCGACTAAGCTTTGTGTAATCATCAAATTGTCCATGCACCCATTCCCAGAAAGTAGTATTCGATGCTCCCTTAAGTTCTTTTAAGTAGTTGATTCTACCTTTTTCTTGCAAAGCCTCCGCTTTACGTGGGCAGTCTTCAACTTTTTCATACCAATCATCGTCTTCAAAGTATACATCATTTCCAACCCGTTTCATTCCAATTATACTTCCCCCATTACAGGTTCCATCATTCTTATAATCACAGGTTGGCCATTCACTACTTCCATCCTTGAAACAGAAAGGTGTACAAGTGTGATTAATATGCTCAAATTCCCATGGTTTATCCCAAACCTATGGTATCTGGTCATTCCATTCGTAGTACCAGGTGTTTTTGAAATCATCATAAGTTTTGAATCCTGGTAGATCTCCAGTTAGCACATCAGCGTCGATTTGAAGAAGGTAATTAAATTCTTTGAATTGTTTGCACAAAGGTGTCTCATAATTGAACACATCAATGTCTATGCTGAATAATTCTTCAATGCCTTCCTCGTTTGTTGAATTGTCACCTGACGATCCATTGTTGCTCTCTACTTCCTCATCTTCCCCTCTCATCCAATATACCCATAACACATCTTTAGTAGCACGGTCTATGCTCTTATGGTTATTGAACTTACTAGCTAACCAATTTGAAAAATCAACATTGTTAGGATCATGGTTAACGTCAAAGCTAGTGTTACCAATCATGTTCCTTCTTATCTTCATGAACTCATTAAATTGTTCTTTAAAACTTCGTGTCAACCATGAGGTCACAATCCGTTTGACTTCATTCATAGGAGCAAATTTGGGATTGCCGTATTTAAGTTCAAGCCACTCTTCTAAAGAGATATCCATCAACCTTACCAACTTTCCATGAAATAGTATCTCCGATTCGGCATACGTTCTTTCGTTATCCAGATAGCTTTTATCAAATCCCCAATACTGTTCGGAACAAGGCATATAAGAAGTTTGTATAGGTTGGACTTCATAGCTTTCGTTGCTCGATTTGTTGACTGCATTTGCTGAGTTCATGCATTCAATTTGGAATTTCCCATCTTTTTCTTCGATAGTAGTCCAAGTTAATCCTTTAGATTCAATGATGGGCCATAAGAGTAACAATTCATCTTCAGTGTAGCTCATTAGTAAATCATAAGAGAATATCCCATCTTCATTATTGCATAAGCGTTTGAATTCCTTATAAGTAGCTTCAAGAGGGGTCTCCCAAGAGAATAAATCGGCATCAATCATGAGCACATTGAAGTTGACATCATCAAAAACTTCCACTTCGAATGAATCCGAAAGCAAGAGTTCCTTAGCAAGATATCCGTTCACTGACATGTCTTCCATAGCAAAACCTGTCATCATAGGTAAAATCGTCAGTAGGATTTGTTCGCTAGAAGAGAAATTAATGAATTTAGAAACGGATATAAGAATAACTGATATCTGCAGATGATGCGCCGTATCCAAAAAGTTGGATACGCCGTATCTTATTTCGTTAAAATTTAATCAGACTTTTATTCAGAAAGCAGATATGCCGCTTATGATTTAGAATGCGCCGTATCAGTTTAATTTATCAAAAATCAATTATATTTATCAAAATTAAATGCGTCGTATTAACAAAAGCTAATGCGCCGTATTTTCGTTACGTTTCAAAATACAAGATTTTTGATTCAGTAGATGCGCCGTATCGATTGAAATCGATGCGTCGTATCTGTTTAATAATTCGAAAACTGTTTTTAATTTAAATAATAGATACGCCGTATCTGCAAAAACAGATGCGTCGTATGGCGTTATCGTTTAGAAAAATTTCTTATTAAAAACAGAATACGCCGTATCTTGGGGAAAAGATGCGTCGTATCGAATTTATTAAACGCGTTGTATTTTATAAAAATTAAACGCAATACGCCGTATCTGTGAAAACAGATGCGCCGTATCGTTTGAATCAGCTCAGTACAACGATAGCAAAATACAGAAAAATAAAAAGAAAAACAAAAATAAAATCAAACAAAAATAAACAAAAATTAAAGAAAATAAAAACACACAAAAACAGGAAATATGCAAATAATACAATGAATGCAATTTCACTAATATACAACGGAGTTAGTGGTTAGAATAAAAATTAAAAAGAAAAACCAAATTAAAATACTAATCAAATTAACAGATAATAACAATTCACTCCCCGGCAGCGGCGCCAAAAACTTGATGTGCGTGTGTATTGCTCTAATTCTTTTATATCCACGGCAGCGGCTCCAAAGACTTGGTGCACGCGTGATGTCGTTGTGGTTTTAGCAGTATTCAAGTTTTAAATTTATATTTAGCCGACTTATCAATAACACACACTTTAACGAGCAGTGTACCCGGTCAGTATGAATATAATGGTAAGTAGAGTGTCGATCACTAAGAGTGGAACGTATTATCTAGTTATTCTAATCAGTATTTTAATATCTCAAGTTAGCTATACAACCTAATCTAACGCAAGGGGGTTCAGCCTGAGAGACTGGCACGGTTTGGTTATGATTAAATAATAAACTAAACTAATGAGCACGAATCAACGATTAGCACATACGTACACAGATAGATACTTGAGACAATAAGAAGACCTGTCCTGATAATTAAGTAGCTTGTCACTTGTTTTATTGCTAGTTTTATATGAAGTGTATAGTTCGATGTGACGCATCAAGAGTTAAACCTTTCTCGTTGGCTCTAATCTTATCGGCGAGTAAACCCTTAATGATTACTTATGTCTATCCCACTTATCCTAGAAACGATTGAATAAATAGGCGAGGAAGGGGCATGGCGACCCAAGCAATGCTCAGCTAGACACAGAGGTTATCAATGCACTAATAAAAGTCACCAAAGACATCAACATATAAACTTTAATTAATGGGAAAGCAATTTTAAGGGGTGCCCATGGTTTTCCGTAGTCACATGGAATCGGCCCATCAATCCTGATGAATTAAAGTGTACTAATACAATAAAACAAAACTACTTAATGAATTGAATACATGCAGGACCTTCTTACAGCTCTTGTATCTTCGTTTAGGGTGTGTCTTGTGCTGCTAACACGTCTGAATTCGGCCTTAGGGTTTTGTGGTCTTCGGTCTTCTTGTAAAACTAGGCTCTCGAAATTCGTCTGGCCTTGGGGTATTTATAGTTTCTGTCTGAGGGTTAGATGCGGCGCATTGACTTAACTTCGCGTGGGGTCCAAGATTAATATATTCAGGAATATTCGTACACCGCCTTAAGATGCGGCGTAACTCCATTTCTCTATGCGGCGCATGTCCTTTGCCGTCTTGGATTGTAACTTGTGAAATCTTGATAGTGATGCGCCGTATGTAAGAAGTAGGATGCGGCGTATCTGGAGCAGAATGATCTTGATCTTGTACATTTCAGTAGACTCTTAACATCTTGCTTGTTTTGCTCCATAATTAGTCCAAAATCGCCAAGTTTCACATAATACTTGTTTTTACCTGAGAATTACAAAAGTAAACATTAACGTATCAATTCTCACAGATAATATAATAAAACAAGTCAAATAAATAAGATAAATGATGGTAATAAAATGTACTTATTTGAGTTCATCAGTGGCCTAGTATCAATAATCATGCACCTGAAGATGATCCTTCTTGTGAAGCTGGTCCTTCTTGTGAAGCTGACATACAACAATTCAAGAATGTTTTTGGCAAAGTGTCGTCGTTTGTCAAAAAAAATATGTTAAAGAAGGTGAGAGGGATATACGATCCCGAATCTGTTTATATACGTGAACCTGCTGTTCACAAAAGTACTCGTGGACGTCCGAGCGCAAAGGACAAAAAGTCCCAGGCTACAAAAGTCCCAGACTTGAATAAAGAACCAACCGTAAATCAACAAAGAAGCACAAATTCAAGATCTACAAAAGTCCTGGACTTGAACAAAGAACCTGCGAGACATAGCTCATACATAGGTCCCTGAGTTTAACAAAGTAGAAGACATAGGTTATACGTTCGAGATGGAGATAGCGAATATTTGATGGAGCAAATTCCAGAGCTTTTCCATCAATACATCAAAAGTATTTATAATGTGCTAGGTGATGGAAATTGTGGGTTTCGGTGCGTTTCCATCGGTATTGGTCTCCACGAAGATGCGTGGCGCGATATTCGAGCTCATTTAAGGCAAGAGTTAGACAATCGCAGGGACTATTACATAAGTATGTGGTGGCATGATGACTTTAACCGAATTCGGAGGTCGGTAGACTGGTTCGAAGATGGATTTGCACTGCGGGCCTATTGGATGAGTATGCCAAACACGGGGTTGGTTATTGCTTCACTGATTAACCGGCCAGTTGTCTCTATATCCCAGCAACAAAGTTATACGTGTTTTCCGCTTTTGTCCGGTCCAGACTTCTCACAAGAAATTGGCCCCCTTGTGATTGCTCGTGTGGGGCACGACGAGTGTGCTCGCTTCATTTATGTGACGCTAGATGGAAATTCACCACTCCCCACTACTCACCCACAATGGAGGTCGTACAGAGTTCCGAAAGCATCCGCATGGGAAACTTTATATTCGATCAACATCGCATGTACACTGAAATTATTGAGAATAGTTGAGCACAAACATAGTAAATGATTACTGATTTATGTTGTAAATAATTATACCAACAAAACATTGTAAATGATTACTGATTTATGTTGTAAATAACTGTT
Organism: Artemisia tridentata subsp. tridentata; assembly: GCA_021014915.2. Lineage (NCBI taxonomy): Eukaryota > Viridiplantae > Streptophyta > Magnoliopsida > Asterales > Asteraceae > Artemisia > Artemisia tridentata. Next base: position 456,522,307 of record CP139507.1, read on the forward strand.
TGTATTCTGACACGTTCAAAACATAGTAAATGATTAAAAATTTATTTAAATTAACAATAACATTACTGATTTATGTTGTAAATTATTATACAAATTCTTTAGCCAGGTGGAACGAAAAAATCCTTTCTTGTGTCGCTGTCGGAGAGGATTCATTATAGAAAGGACATCCCGTACAGACGCTACATATGGTCAACCGTATTATGAATGTCCTTTTTCAGTGGTAAATAATCATACGTTTGCTTAGTTATGTAAATAATTTGTTTGTTAAGAATACATTTCTTATAATTTTCTTAACATGTAACAGCCAGGAACAGAAGACTATGGGTGTGGATACTTTATGTGGAAGGATGCTTTTCAAAACAAGCACTTTAGTTAAGCCTCTTCTTCAACGTAGTGCTCAAACTGCGTAGCTAAACAGATTGACAAGCTTGAAACAAGAAGCAAGATGTTATTGTCTGAAAACAAGATGTTGATGACAAGAATAAAGACGCTGGAGGCATTACTGGAATTGGCAAGGAATCCTGAGGATCACGCATGTCAGTCGGGTGCAATGCTCCATGAGCTTTTAGATGACATAAATAATCTTCATGTGTAATAGATATTGTTGTTTTTAAATAATGTGTTAATGTTGTTGTTTAATTGAATAATAACAATTGTTGTTGTGTAGTTGTTTAATGTGTTTAATGTTTAACGTGTTATTATTGTTGTTGTTTAATTAAATAAAACATATTAGATAAATACAAAAAGCATAAAAATAAACATTTACAAAAAACATTAACACAAATATATATATATATATATATATATATATATATATATATATATATATATATATAAAAGACGAAAAAAAAGGACAAAAAGTACACCCTCCCTACTAGGGAGGGTTGTTGCGTTGTATTTTAGGGAGGGTTTATATAACTCCACCCAATTTTCTTTTGTTTGGCGATAATTTTACGGACGGTGAAGATTCTTTTGTTTGGCGATAATGTAAAGTTGAAAAATAATTTTACATTATGTTTTCGAATATTACCTAACTAGATGTTAGGCCCGCCCCGATGGGGCGTCTAGCGTTACTATGTGTGTCGGCTAAATTCATTCAGTGGAGAGTGTGTAATTGTAAACACTCTTATATGTTGAAAGTTAATGTATATCATAACTTGTAAAAAAACGTTGTAAATGAAACTTGTAACTTATAATATTAAAATAACATCATTCTCAAAGTAAACATTCATATCTTTTCAAATTCCATATCTTTGACGATACCAATTGTCTACTTCATATTCTGTGTCAGTATCTTCTTCAGAAGAATCATGTTCATTGGTATTGTAGTCATGTTTCATGTAATCATTATCTTCATGGATTGTTAGATTTGAATCTGAAAAAGTATCTCAATCGTTCATCTCTACATTATTTCTTTCGTTTTGAATGAATGGAATATGATCATTTTCTTGTGTCGGGGAATCATTATCTTCATAAGTCATAACTACATCAGATTCATCATACTCAAATAATGGAATATAAGTATTTTCATCTTCCAATATAGTAGGTAATATGTGTGGGCCATAAACATTAAATATAATGAAAGTTATGTAATCATTGTTTATTGAAAGCTAAAATATTTAATCGATAATAATATTGATAAGAAACTCTAAAACACAATAAACAAGTTCAGAAAAAACATATAAGGTTGTTAATACTTTTAATGTTTAAAATTTAATATTTATCAATACTTGTAATTATTTAAGAATATTACATACTTTTATATGGTACGGATTTTAAAATTTTTAGTAGGATATGATATACTTTAAAAAAAATTGTGATTATTTTGTTAACCGTTTAAAATATATCAAGTATAACGTTTTATAATTATCATTTGTAAATATTTTTTAAATATTTTTACTGGTTGAAAATATATTTATGTTGGGCCAAATTTTATTTTTTTGTGAATGATTTTGTCCGGTTATGTTTCTTATGTTAATGATTATTAGTATATTAACTAAAACTATATGTTTACTTTTATATAACTTAAGGTAATTTATCGGATATATTAATTTTTGAATAATTTTCAGATATGTGTAGTATGTTAAAAATTTTGCAATTTATAATATCATTTTTTTATTATGTATTGCATGTTTTTTTACATTTTTGTTATCGGAATTGACCAAGGCTACAACATTAGTTAATAAGTTACATGCTTCAGACTCTGACATAGACAAAGAGTACATGATCAGTTTTGGCTTTTATGATGTTTGAAGACATTGTTTTTTATTTTTTAATTTGTTATATTTTTATTTGTAATTGCAATTGTAACAAAAGATATATCACCAATTTTAGAATATGTCATTAACTTTAAATATTTTAGAAAAAAACAATGTGTTATTTATTTTAAATATATCACCAAGTTTAACAATTTTAGAATATGATATACTTTTACATATGATACGGATTTTAGAATTTTCAATTGGATATGAGATAATTTTAAATAATTAAGGATATCTATTGTGTCATTTATTTAAAAATATATCAAGTATAATGTTTTATATATGTTACTATTTCTGGTATGGGTTTTTATATTTTTAAATAGGATATGCTATAGTTTTAAATATTATTGAATTATTATTGTGTTACGTTTGTTTAAAATATTTTAATATTTTGAAATATTTTAGTGTAATTACAATGTTATTTTTTAAACATATCGATAATTTTAATTAATTTATGATATGATATACTTTTATATATGGTAATTATTATAAAATTATGTAGTAGGATATGATATACTTTTAAATATTTTATGATATCAACTGTGTTTTTTGTTAGAATATATGAAGTATAATGTTTTATATTTACCATTTGCATATCTTTAATTTTTTACTAGAATAAAATAAATTTATATTGGGTTGCTTATTTTTAAATTGGTATTTAATTTATTGATTGCGTGTGATCCTCTTTGTGATCGTAAATGATGTTTTCCAAAGGTGGTTAATCTTCTTTGGTAGTCTAACATTGTTCATTGTCTGTGATTTCATCTTAGTGAGAGATGTTACGATTAAAGATCATGATTTTACTTCTTTTGCAATTATGTTAAGTAATTTTTTTTTAATTGTAAACTTATACGATTATCATTATTAACGACTAAAACGTCTAAAAGATTGTTATCTTTTAATCTTCTAAATATGTAGGATGATTTTTGTTTGAATTAGATGTTTATCTGTTATGATTTTTTAAATTAAAATCAACATTTGTTTGTGTATAAAAGTTTTATAAACTTACATTTAAAGATGTTATTAGAATTGATGATGTATATAAATAATGGACTATGGAATTTGGCTTATAGCCCACATTACTACAAATTTTATGTATTAGATAAGCCATTGGTAATAAAACATAAATCCTATGAACATCTTAGAAATAAAATAGTGACAGTCGCAACTCTTTAAAATAAAAATATTCAAGAAACATAATTTTTTTAGATTCTTTGTATGCTTGATCAAATATCATCATCACTATTCTCATCCTCGGTCATTTCATAATCAGTAGAGCCGTCATTAATAAAACTTGCTATATCATCATCAGAAGATACAGATCTAACACTATATGCGTTTGAATCGACTTCACATACTTCGTCATCGATGTAGCTGTTAGAAACATGTGTTCCACGCACTTTTTCATCAATATCAACCATATCATCCCACATCTCATTGTCACTCATTTTATGTTTGCTTAAAAGCTCTCTATCATATTCCTCATCTATGGCTGTATATTTGTCTTGACCATCATTATCATGATATTCCTCACCTATGGATGTAAAAATAAAAAAATAAAAAATAATAATAAAAATATATATAAGTTCAAATTTAATTTTTCTAAACACCACTCACAAACAAAATTGTATATTGAATTACTTTTTAACAAATAACCTGTTGAAGATTCTTCATTTGGAATGGAATTCGTGGAACGTGTATTTAAAGTGATAATGTGGAAGTTGAAGAGGATGCAATTAATTTCGGTGAATTTCCAAGATATGGGTATTTTTGTATCTTTTTGATTTTGTTAATTTAGTACTATATTTTCTCAAAAGAAAATTACGTAACTTTACAAACTGACGTAATCTTGCATTAAAGTAGCAGAAATCAAACTTGCAAAATGGGTAAAAAATTTCAAATTAAGATTGACATAATATAACAAACATTACATATAATTTAAATCAATCATATTCCAACATTACATATTGTCAAATCTCATAGTACATATATTTTAAATAGATGAAACATTAAGATATGAATAAACAATCTTCAATACTTTTATAAACTCCAACAATTTTCTGCCGGTTTTCATCTATGTCTTTATTACGATCTTCAATCTTCTTCTGATGCACCAATATAATCGCTTCATCTTCCTTGTTCTTTTCTTCTAGCCTTTTGATACGGTTATTATAAACTTCAATCAAACTTTTTTCTGTTCCAAATTGCCCAGAATTACATTTTTTCCAAATAGCTTCAGATATGCCAAAGAGTTGGTATTTTGAAGGAATAGGAGGAGGAGAAGTATCTCTTCCACGTTTCTGTTTCTTTGAATCAATATTTGAAGATGATGAAGCCATTGAACTTTGAAATCACAATATAATTAAACAATGAAAATATGATAGAAGTTGTTTGTTAAAGGTTTGTATTTATAAACATTGTAAAGTCATATCGTTTTAAATATTGAAAAAAATGAAACTGTTTATATTCCAAAATACAACCTTCATGCAATTAATTAGGATAAATTTAAAATATAATACTATTTTTAAAAAATATATCGATATCTTTTTAATTTGTTTAAATTATTATGATATCTTGTGAATCAATGATCCACTTGTTTGGATATACAGTTGTTTGGTACTGGTAGTTTGTTTTTAATACTGCTAGGATACGATTAATGCTGCTACTTAAATCTTTAGTACTGCTCGTTATAGAAGTTAGTACTGTTCGACGTTATGAGTTAGTGCTGCTAAGTAAAATCGTTAATGCTGCTTGTGGTTTAGTGCTGCTTGTGTCATTTGTGATTACTTGCGTCAGATATCTTTTGTGTATTATCAGATATCGGATGTAGTATTCATTATTGCCAAACATAACCAGCAGTACTAACTTTGAAGTTAGTACTGCTCCTTTAAAATTAGTACTGCTAAAGTTTTTTAGCAACAATGTGTTTCTCGAATTAATCAAGTTTCTTGAATTAAATGAGGATTGTGAGGACTCTTCCAAACACTACATTGTCAACCTTAGTCTTCTGGCTTTCCTTTCTTCTGCAAGCTGAAATATCTTCCTTATCAATTCTCTTTCGATCTCTGATTCTTTATCAACTTTGAGTCTGGATGATAGCATGCCAGTTAGTACTTCTGCTCTGATAGGATACTCCTTCTCCACTAACATGTAGATCTCTACTCCTGCTTTAGTAGACACCTTATGCACTCCACAGTTATCAAACAATCTCCATGTGATTGCTGAACGATGAGCTTGAAATCTCTATATAGCTTCACCTGTGTCAGGATCATATATTCTCTTTAGTTCTACCCAAAGCTCTTTGTTTTTGTCATTTGTTGGATCAGTGATTTTGAACCTCTCTTGAACTAACCTCCAAAGCTTATCCAAGTATTCTCTGTCAAAAGCCTTGATTATGTCTTCAAAGAACTTGTAGACTTCAAATTGACCTGCTACCCTGATGATCTTCCACCTTTAATAGCTCTATCTGTATAAACCTCCCAATCAATGATGGGATGTTTGGCTTGAATTGGATCTATATTCAGTGATTCTGGAACCACCACCATCATGCCATAGATTTGTTCTTCTGACAATGTTTCCTCTTCTTCTTCAGCAACTGTTTCATCATGCTTTTCTTCTTCTATCTTTTGTTTCTTGGGTTCCGCAGACTCCAATTTCTCTGCTACTCTTTTCTCTCCTCTGCCTTTACTTGTTTCTTGATCACCTCTCAGGAACATCTGCATTCTCCTGTGAGTACCAATTTAAATCCTTTTAATTTCTTCAAAAGATCTTCCATCGAAGTGATGTTCTTTCCAGGTATCTTGGTGCTTTAGATAAGTCTTCATATAAGACAGTTGTTCTTTCCTGGTGGGGGGTTTCTTCTGAGCAGCTTTCTTCTTGCTTTGACCTATTTTTATTTGCTCCAAAAGGTCATCAATTGCTTGTTCTTGTTCTTCTCTTGTGAACTGAGACCTTTCTTCTTCTTGTAGTTTGGAAGCTAACTCTTTATCATATAGAACTTGAGTAGCTATTTGTTCTTCTTCAGTCTGAAACATCTCTTCAATCATAAATTTTGCCAATCTTTCTTCCTCAGCTGCCCTTGCTAACTCCTCTTTATGAAATCTTTGAGATAACTCCTCATCAAGAGCAATCTGAACTTGGCTTTTCTTGGAGATCTTCTGTGATGTTTCTTCTTCTTCTTCTACCATTATTCCCTTACCCTTGTCTGATCGTGATCTCTTTGGCCTTCTTGTGTATACTGCACCAGCAGTACCTTGAGAACCACCAGTACCTTCTTCTGGAATACTACCGGTACCATGTGTAGCACTACCAGCACCTTCTGTCATTGTACCAGTACCTTTAGAATCTTGCCTCCCCTGAGTATCAAACTCCTCTTGGACCAAAGAAACATGAGGATCTTCATCTAATTGGGCAATCTTCCTCCCCTGTTTGGAAGATTCCTCACCTTGACCATCACTCTGACCATCTGATGAACTTGATGAAGAAGAGGAGTCAGTTGATTCCACCAATTTTGCTGATCTCTTTCTTTGGAGTGTCTTGACCTTCTGCTCCAGTTTCTTGACTTTAAGCACCAATTTAGTATACACCTTGCCAAAAACCTTTTTGTGAGTGTTGAGATCAGTCTCCAAGCTAGACACTTTGTCAGAAAATTTGGTACATAGTTCCATCAATTCCATAAGTTTCTGACTGCCATCAACACTTCCTAATGTGTGACCTTCAGGTAGAGGTGCATCATGGGGCAAAGACTTAGACTCCACCATATGGTGAGCCTCTGAGCCACCCAATATTTTCGGTTGGCTTGGTATTCCACCAATAGTACTGGGTTCAAAGGAACTTGGTACTGTTAGTGTTGCCATAGGTTGGGTCTTATTTATGTTACCTCTGTCCTGCCCAGCTTCTAAGCCTGAGACAGTAGAAGCAGCCCTTCCTATACTGACAATGTCAGCCTCATCTGCTACATGGGGAGGGGTAGGAACTCTGTGCTGAGGTA